>JASDQU010028681.1:0-22603 GCA_032191745.1 Picea mariana
GAAAGCCACCATGCTGATGTAGTATGACCACCATTGTAAGCCAGGGTCTCATGTCCAAGTGCTCATGTGAACTCCCCGTGGAAGATTTTGGAACCCAATAACCAACTCAAAATGATGCTCCAAAAACTAACACCTGTCATGTGGATCCAAATAAGAATATCCATCCACATAGTGGAAAAGGGTCGTAGCAGAATCTAGAAGGAATAATACCATTGTAGAATATGCAGGATGGACACTGGTAATAATCATTGGCTCTCGATTTGTCACATTGATGCTCTCTACAGAAAGTAGATTAGAGTCATCAAATAAAATATGAAAGTGATTGTCATCCCAGAAATGACAACTATCCATATACCAATCATCACAATCGGCCTCAAAATCATACCAAGCATATATTTCTTGATTATATTCATCCCTGAGGCCCTCCATAAGAAATCTCTCCTGCATGTTATTCAATGAATCTTGAATACTACGAAAACTATCATTGAGGCCATGTGTGAGGTTGTCTGTGAGGCCATGTGTGAGGCTGTCTGTGAGGCCATGTACAAATGCATCCAATCTGTCATCCAATGTGTGAAACAATTGGGCTTTGAATGATTCAAGAATTTCTTTTAGAGTTTGAGAGGAAATAGCCATCTGAGTACCCTATGAACTCTTCGGTCCTGCAGCCGTCACGAAAAAACCCAAAACATAGACCCAATAAGTTTCAGCAGAAAATCGCGGCTTTTTTGGAAAAACCCTAAAAAACTGTTGAAGTTAAAATGCTCATAACTTCACTTCCCGGACTCCATTTCGGCTGATTTTTTTTTTTGAAATTGGGTGAAATTGTGAGAGGAACTCAGATATGTAACTTGCTTGGGAAAATTCGGCCTCCAATTGCTACAAAAATAGAATAAAAAATCGCGTCGCCGTCCGCCGAAAAAAACCCTGAAAAATTGCATATTTTAAAACTTCAATATCTTGACTTCTCGGACTCCGTTTCGGACGAATTTTTTTTTTTCAACTTGGGTGTTTTTCTGAGAGGAAATCAGATCTACAACCCTTTTCTACAAATTTTGTACAGAAATATACTGAAAACTTCGAGAATGTCACGGCCCTCTTTTTTCTTCTCCGAAAAAAAATCTGCAAAAATAAAAAATATTTGCCCACAATGTCTGCCCAAGGAAAGTGCTCTGATACCACTTGTTAAGAACCTGAATAGATATACAAATATAATCACCACAAATACTGAATACACAATAGATCCACAGAGCAAGATAGAAGAAACCACACTTTATTATTACCAAACCCTTGAGGTAGGGCAACACCATACAATAGATCCTATTATGGAAGGGATCCTCTCCTGTTCACTTGCCTCTTCGAGGGGGCATCCTCCTAATGAGATTCAGCTCCAAATACAATACTTTTTCTTCATGTCTCATTACATTGCTTGAATCCCTTTATATAGTGCTACCATCACCTAAGAACATTCTAGAGGAGGAATCTTCTAGAAGTAGAACCTTCTAAGAAGTCCTCTTACATTTATTATATTTGACTACCCATTTATTATATCTAACTACCATAGTTGGCCTTATTTAATAATATAGTGGACCTATTCCACCTTACATTGAATGACCTCCACTATTATCACAANCCCCCCCCCCCCCCCACTACCTCTCTAGCTACCTTACACGTATAGTGACTATGCCTCTATGATGCTCAATACCTCATCCAAGTGCCTCATATGCTCCTGCCATGTCTTGTTGTAGACCAAGATGTTATCGAAGAAAACCAAGACTAATTTCCTCAACTAATCCCTGAATATGTGGTTCATGCAAGACTTAAACGTAGCCAGTGCATTGGTTAGCCCAAATGGCATAACCAGAAACTCGAAATGACCAAAGTGACATCAAAATGTTGTCTTCTCTATGTCTTTCTCTCGGATGTTGATCTGATGATACCCAGAGCGTAGATCAATCTTCGAGAAGAAAACTGCCTCATGCAATTCATCCATCAACTCGGCCATGCGAGGGATAGGATACCGGTTTTTCTTGTTCAAGGCTCTGCAATCAATGCACATCCTCATGGTACCATCCTTCTTCAGAACTAAGACAACTGAAGAAGCAAATGGGTTGCTGCTAGGTCTGATGTGTCCCTGTTATTATGCAGTTTGTAGCAAGGATAAAAGGCTTGAGGTTTGAAGGTCAAACTAGCGTAACAGGAAGCAATCCCACCCAATGTCAGCACAATGGGATGGTTCTTTCTATTTAGGGTGGTAAGGCCCAGGGGAGATGTCCTCGATGACCTGGGGTTTTGAGAAGGCAAAGGATTACAAGATAAAGTAGTTATTCCCCCTCACAAGTCACCACCGAGCAAATAGTCCAGCCAAAAGGCCAATAAAGTAAAAACCCCCCAAAGAGATACACATGCTTGAGACAAAGCAACAATAAATTGATATATGCAAGCTTGCTCAATGGGTCGGTACTTCATATAAATCAGTGACTATATGATAAACATATAAGCAATTTGACAATAAATATTGACGAAGTCAATGTTTATAAAATAGCAATGAAATAATATCACTTCTTCAATAAATGCTGGAATAACGTGGCATTCAATGCAATAAATCAATAATTCATCCAATTAATGCCTCTAATCATTATTCAATTACTCATAAAGAAAACGTCTAACTGCATTAATGATTTATAGCTGAAGATGACGGCAGCACTTAGTCAAATAGGGTTAGTTTGTAAGCTAGGGTTAATGTAGTTAGGGTTTCATTCAATGTATTGAGAGTAGTTTTGATCAAATTCACTTCAACGCAAGAGGTCTTCAGATCAGTGCCTTAGGGTTAATGGAGTCAAAGGTGAAGTACGCAAGAGCTAAAGGAGGCAACGGCTAAGGACTAGAGGGAAAGGCTTTGAAGTGTTGCTAAAACAAGGCCCCAAAGTCAAATCCCTAGGGGAGAGGTCACTTCGGTGTAGGTGAACTCGGCCTCTGTGATCTCTCCACCTTTCTTAACTCAAATGGCAAAACGGCTAGCTGAAAGGTGAAGCATAAAACCAAGACTAGAGGGTTTGATGATAAAGAGTGTTGCTATAGCAAGGCTCTTTCAGCAAACCCTAGAAAAATCGGCCCAAAGTGTAGTAGACCTAGGCTTAAGGCGTCTCTCTCTTCTCAGCTTGTAGATAGTATGGCTAGCAATAAATGAAGAGAGAAAGAGAGAGTAGCAACGGCTAGGCTCTCTTCTTCTTCAATGGCTGAAAATTTCTCTCAAAGGGGACAAGAGACAAGGACCTACTTGTGTGCTTGTCACCTAGGGTTTTATTCAACAAAATTCATAAACATATGCAAGAAATGAAACTACAACCATTCATTCAAGAAGTTTTGCAGAAAATTACTTACATATCACCAAGAAATATCAATGCAAACCCTAGTTGTAACACCTTCCTTCAAGAGAAATGCCAAAACATGCCAAAATAATCCTCCTTCAACAAGTGCACATCACTAAATCAGCCAATAACCCAAGAGAGGGCACAAATTTCAGACCTCCTTATGGAGTGAGTAAGTTGTGTTGAAAAAATGAAGGTGAAAATCCTTCATTTATACCATTCCATGACCTAATTTTACATTTTAGTTCATGTAAAAGGCCGACAAGGCCAAAATACTAAAATCATATTGTTTTACATTAAAATGTTAAATTAAAACCCTAATCAAGCTGAAAAGAAAGATCTAGCCCCTCCAAAGGATACGTTAGTCGCTTTTAGGGCAAATGGAGCATCCTGGAGCGAAACGTTAGCCCTCCTTGGGCTCCTCCATCATGCCACACGTGCCAACACTGCCCAATCTGCCTCCCAAGACGTCCAATAGGCTGGATGACGTCATGGTCATCAAGGATGACGTTCCAGGCCTTCCAAGGCCAACGTTCCACTGAAAGAGGGTCAATCCCCCCAGGTCAAGCTCTGCCAAAGTGCCTCTGGTGGAACGTCCTCTTCTCCTCTGGTGCAAAGCCCCTGATCCATCTCTGTCCTATCTCTGCCCCCTGATGGGCTCTTCAGCCCCATGGAGGTCCGAACTGATCATCTCCCCATGTGTACCGGTCCAAATGGTACCTGTCCGTCGAGCATGGTCCTGCACATCAAGAGCTACGCCCTCCATGGGCTCATCAGTCACAGGGATCATAGCAATGTCAATCACATCATATCATCAACATTATTAAACATGTGCATAAAACCCCTAATACATCAGTCAACAGCTCAAAGACGTTACACAAGCCTACAATACAAGTCTGGAGAAAAGGACAAGTCGTCCTATTGGGCTAGTGTCCACTGGAAAAGGAAAGTTCCCGGAAGAGACCTCATCCAAGCCATGTAAGTGGGTGATGTGGTCAGGGGATGTCCAAGCAGGTGGGTGCAATGAAGGCCAAGGATGCAAAAATGTTACCTGTGGGTGCCTTTGTAGAAGGCGAGCTATACCTGTCCTGGATGCATTTTTTCCAAGCCCACTTTGGCTTTTATTCTTTATTCTTTTATTGTTTTTTTCTTTTTGTTCAAGAGCTAATCAGGGGACACTGCCCTGGCGTGGTGACCAGTGGTGACAGCGTTACCCACAAGTACTTTCACAGAAATGAGAAGGTTGGCTCGTGATGAGACCCCCTTTCCCTTGGCCATGCAACCAAAGGTCACTGCCCTGGCATGGTAACCAACTGGTGGCAATGTCATACTGCTAGGTACCCATGGACCTAATAAGCTGGCTCGTGATGAGACCCCCTATCCTCTAGTTAGGTTTTGTTTTACTATTTTTCCGGGTCCCTCTTGTTTCTTGCTGAGAAGCCTTTTATTGCTTTCTCGGGGATCCCTGGGCGAAGCATCTCGAGGTTTCATTTTTAGGCTTTTATCTTTTACCAGCTTGCTTTTACCTTCTGGGCCTTTAGCCCCTTCTTCCCACGAGATAAGGTGCAGTCCTGAAATAGGTCAACCCAGTGCCTGGACAAGTGGAATGGGACAAGTGAGCGGGAAACAAGATGAAACAGTTATGCTATGATGGGAGCGGACGATGGCTTTTCAAAAATCCTCCCAGTGGAAAACAAAACCTACAGACACAGGCTTGCTAGGGCACCCTGTCAATCCCCCCAAACATGGTCAAGTGGGCTAGTGTAAGATCCAAGCAGTTGTTAGAAATAAAAGGAATCAGATGCATATATTCAATGGTTTTGATGATCAAAGTGACACATACCATGATACCCAAACTAATTACCTCATGGAACAAGAACCATCTCTGACACAGGACCAAGCCGATGGTGGTGGATGTTGTTGCTGCTGACAAGATGAAGATACTGGAAAAAAGAAAAGGAGGGCCCTCCAGGGCCATGCTAAAGTCCATCCTGCTCTCGATACTCCATGTCTAGGACCTATGGGCCTCGAGACATGATCTCCTAGTTATCCCTGAAAGTGGGGGATAACAGTCCCAATGCTAGCAATTCCTTAATTGCTTTCTCTATCTCATCCTTGAACCTCCTCGGATGACAATAGGGTGGTGTGATCATAGGTTTGTCCCCCTACTCCAACTCAATGGTGTGCTCAAACCCCCTGTCAGGTGGTCTCCCTAGTGGAATCGGCCCAAAAAATTGCTAATGTCGTCCCAACAAGTTCCTGATCTCTGTCTGATATTGTTGTTGACCCTCTGAATCCTTCCGCGTAGTGATCAAACACTTTGCAGCATATGCTACCTCCCCATGTCTGAATATCCTCTCCATCCCCTTAGCCGAAACTGTCCTGGGTGCCCCTGTCGACATGCCCCTCAGAACAACCCTCTTCTCGTCACTGTCTCTAAACCCCATCTCCAAGGTTTGGTAGTTGGTGGTGATTTTGCCCAAGGTGATCATCCATTGGATTCCCAATACCACATCTGTGTCAGATAGGTCAACCACATAAAATGTGTCTCTCACTGTGTAGTTGCCTAACTTTATCTCCAAGTATGAAACTCTATCTAGACACTCCATTGTATGGCCATCTGCTACTGCAACATCAAACCCCTCAAACTCCTCTGTCTGAAGTGCTTTCCTTGATACCAATGAGGCATCAATGAAGTTGTGGATGGCCCCACCATCTATTAGGGTGATTGCCCGCTGTCCCTGAATAGTCCCTCTGATCTGGAGGGTATCATACCTGGGAACACCAGAAAGGGTCGCTATGACTCCAAGCTTTGCTGGTTTTCGTCTGTTAGCCTCCTCATGAGGCTGTGGCACTATCGGTGGGTGAGTCCCTGCCGGTGTTAGTGGTCTACGTGGCGGTTGCTCCTCTGCCTGTGTTGGCTCCTACTCTGAGCTAGTGGATCCACTGTCATGCTCCTCCTCATCATTGTCCACACTGTCTTTTGTCACCTCTATATAATGAATCTCTCCCTTGCCCATGCACTTGTAAGTTGTGGCCTAGGACCCAAGGGTCTTTGCAGGTGAAGCAAAGCTTCTTCCTCATAAGCTCTCGACTCGTCTCATCATCTAGCTTCTCCTTTCTCTTCCATTCTCTCTGGAATGGCTTCCTGTCTCGGTCCCTTTGTGGTACGAAGGGTTTGGAAAAGGGTTTCGTCTTCGACACTGAGTCTACCAAATCTCGAGTGCGTAAGATGGCATCCTGCAAAGTGTGAGCCCTATATGCCTTCACCCATCCTCTCAAGGGTTCTGTGAGCCCCTCTGTGAATAACATGATCAGCATGGGCTCAGATATATCTGTCACTGCCACTGCCACCCGCTGAAACTCTGTGATGAATGCATTTGTTGTGCAAGTTTGTCTCAACTGGGCTAGATCCATGAAATGGATCTTTGGATCCCTCTTGTCAAACCTGTCCACGAGTCTCTCTGTGAACTTCCTGTCGGAGGTGATGTGACGGTGTCCCAACGTCACCAGTCCATGATGCCACCACTCGTGTGCCTCACCCTCCAAGTGTAGGGTAGCGAAGTTGATGCCTTCTGTCTCGGTCATCTGGTTGAGCATGTAGTACGTGTCTAGCTTTTGTACCCAAGCTTTGGTTGTGCATTTGGACAATCCTTCAAAAGAAGGTATAGTGAATTTACCAACTTTCCGAATGAAATCAATATTATGTCCCCGCTGCTGCTGTTGTCCTCTCTGAGGCTCTTTGGGGCGGTTCCTGAGTCTGAGTCCACAATACTCGACCAAGGTCATGTCCCAATGGAAGTCATGGCACAATGTTGCATCAATGTTGCATACTCCCTCCTATACTCTACAATGTCCTCTGCTTGAGTTGGCAGCCTCTGTGTTATCGGTTGTTGTGTTGTTCTTGGGGGTGCCCTCTGGAAACTGGGAACAATGGCCTGGGAATCCTACTCGAAAAGGTATATGTGCGAGTAGGTGTCTAGGGTCTACTTCTTGCCCCTGAGTTCTCATGTGTTGCATGTGTGGCTTGTGTGCCCGGGGTGCCCACTATAGCAAATCTATCAGCCATCTGCGCCAAAGATTGAGTCATGACCTGCTGACTGACTCCAGATTGTTGAGTACCTACATGAAGGCTGCCTCTAGTTCCATGGGGGCCTTACTACAACCCTTTGGTCTCTCATATATGTCCCCTAACATCCTCTTTGCCTCATGCTCAGTCTCACGCTATGCCCTTCTCTCTGCTTCTCTGTGTGTCTCTTCCTCTTCCTCTGAGCTGGGAGGGAAACGGGGAAAATCAGGTCTAGGTCTCCTTTCCTTGCGTCTATTGTAAGTGACATATTCGTCACCTACGTGCTCATGGCCCTCTGGGTCCTCTGCTGCACTCATCGTCTTTAGTCACAGGCTGGCATGACTAAAGCTCTGATACCACTATAATGTTCCTGACTTGGCTAGTCTGGGAAATACTACTAATATGATATGTCTATTGTAGGTAATTCATTGTTACAGCATATAAATGATCATACAAATAGTAAATAAGACAAAAGACTACAAATCTTATATTATGATATCTCTGTGAGTACAATGTCGAATGCGACTGAGTAAAATAAATCACCCGGCTAGATCAAATGACAAAAGGATCTTAGCCGAAATACAATAGAAACTAAAACAATAATACCTGATACTAGAAGGATGTGGTGGAATGCAATGGATGAGATGAACATCTGTTGCAGGCTACGGCTACTACTGCAAGTCTAGAAAGTTTGCCCTGGTGGCTAAACCTCTCGAAATTGCCTAGAAACTGTCCCAAATAGTGCGCCCTACTCTACCTCTCAGTCCTGGTGACTGTCCGAACTTCTACTGGTTTGTCTGGACCCCGGATGGATCCCCCTGGGGGAATGCGCCCCTCTGCTACTAGAAAACTGTGCCCTAGTGATTCCACCGTCGGAATCGGCTGATAAGTGTCTCAAACTAATCTCCCTGGCCTACTGTGAAATGGGTCGAAAGGGTTTCCCTGGATCTGATCTGATGATCGCTCAGGAACCCCGAATGTGTCCTCCCCAAGTGTCGCACACCCAATGTCCGGAAAATGCGCCCCTGATGATTCCTCCGTCAGAATCCGATGAGAAACCAGGGGAAATATGCGTATGGCCTGCCTCTCAACTGGGTCGGAGGGGAATCTCTGAACTCTCCCTGAATGGGATAAGTCGATCCACTAAACCTCCTTAGAAGTTGTGCCCTCTCCCTGAACAAGTGCGCCCCTCCTATTGAATCCTATAGAACTCTTGCTGAAGACTGATGGAAGACCTGTGTGTTCTCCTCGGTGACTAGGGTATGTCTCTCAACACCGAAATCAACCACTAGTGTATTCCTCCTGGAATCCACTGAGCTACCTCTCCTGAGATGCGCCTTTCTCCTCAATGACAAGTCAAAATCTGCATAATGATGAATTAGGTCGTTGTACCTTCTCTTATAGCTGCTTGAAACCCTAATTCGTTGTTGACTTCTAATTTTAGCTCATCTGTTCTATTTTTAGCTCAAGTTGGCTTAAAAGCACTTTTAGCCACTTTTAGCTCAATGTCACTTTCTAATTATAACACCTTTGACTGGAATGACCTCTAGTAACCCTGTTTACCCCTTTTCGGCCTTGGCTATAGTCTAACGAGGTTATTTAGACCATTGGAGCTCCTATTTGGAAAGGGACATTACAGTGATGTTGTTCACGGAGGGTTCATCCGAGCCATTATGTGGTTGGGTAAAGGCTTTCAAACCTGAGAGTCGAGACCTTACAGGATGCCATTGTCAGGACACGAGACATGGAGGATGCAGTCCCGAACGCAAAAACGTTCTCCAAACCTTTTGTTCCATAGAAAGGCAAGGATAAGAAACCCTTTCAGAAAGAGGGAAGAAGTAAGGAGAAATTGGATGAGGCAACTTGTAATGAGTTGAGAAGAAAGAAGCTTTGCTTCAACTACAAGGACCCTTGGGAACCTAGGCAAGGGCAAGGCACATTATATAGAGGTGTTATCACATAGTGAGGAGGAAGAAGCAAAGCAGGTATAGGACAATGAGCAAGACAGATTAGCTGAGGAGGTCAAGGGTGGAGCTATCGAGTGTCCCCAGATTTCACACCTTCAAGATTTGAGGTGTAGTACAGGGTCAGCAGGTCATAGTACTAATTGATGGTGGGGAAAAACACAACTTCATCGACTTCGACATCGACAACTATATAATTGATGGCAGGTCACGATTGTTTTCTTTGCATACAGGGGGTCACATGATTACATAGTACATGATTAAAGAAAAAAAAGACCTCAAAAGGAGAGTTCCCTTTAAAGACATGAGTGGCTCTTTCGTTATTGTGACTAGCACAGATTCCTCCAAGTGAGGTGGCTCATAAAACTTCAATTAGTTGACGTTCACCACATCGTGGATGCCAAGCTGAGGTAGGAGGTCCAACTTGAAGGCATTAAGACCCATTTCTTATATGATGGTGTAAGGACCGTACCAAATGGGCTTGAGCTTGTGATGCTACTATTTTTCTAAGAGTTACTTGTCCAAAAGTAACCACACAGACAAGTGTGGCTTACCTTGTCAATGAAAGCAAGTGGATAATATAGCCCCCACCCAAGTTCAAGTCTTACCAGTGGCATGCTAGTAGTTTTTCTCACACTTATAGATGTGCACAAGCGCATGCAATAGTAGTTGCAGCTAGGTGCAAGTCCTAGACAACTTTGGCGAAATAAATACCTACCACTCACCACTGCTTAGCTGAAGAGCGACCAAATTGAATTGTGTTAATGGATCCCCCGTAATGTTAAAGCTAGGCACGTTAAGCCCCAACTACTAGCTTAAGTGCTTCTGAGCCACACGTGAGATTTCTCCCTTGAAGTTTTGTTGATCAAAAATTTTGATCACTTTGATTTTTTGCTCTTTGGACTAATAAAACAAAATGATATCAAAAGAGGGAAATTTTGAATGATCATCAGTCCATGGCGTAGCCCTCAATCTCAGCTTCGTCATGCATTTTACGAAATCAAAATCTAAGTCTGTATGCCCAAGATACTCATGGTTTTGTCCAACCACTCGATCTTCCATGAAAGGGCACTTCTTCCATGTGCAACACAACTAATTACTCTCTCCATACTAAGTTTCTTTTCTTATACTTAGTCTCGGGAATACTTTCATATTCCTTACATCTCATTCTCAGACTCATCCCTTTTTTATTACTCTCACTCTTATTACTCTCATTCTCCACACTTAGTCTCATCTCATACTTGGTCTTTTTTTTATTACTCTCACTCTTATTACTCCTCTTATTACTCTCATTCTCCATACTTAGTCTCATCTCATACTTGGTCTCTTGGTCTCATTCTCTTCTCTCTTCTCGTAGTCTCATCTCATACTTAGTCTCTTCTTTCTCATACTTATACTTGGTCCCTTTCTCATCTCCCCTTTCCCATCTCTCACTCCCGATCTAGTTTCCCCTTCTTGTCCTATTCTCCCTCGGTCCCTTTCTCATCTCCCCTTTCTCATCTCTCACTCCCAATCCCGATCCCCTTCTCGTCCTATTCTCCCTTAGTCCCTTTCTCATCTCCCCTTTCCCATCTCCTCACTCCCAATCCCGATCTCCCTTCTCACTCCACTCTCGATCTCCCTACCCCACCACACTCCTCACTGCCGATCCCAATCCCCTCTCCTCTTCTCGTCATATTCTCCCATACCCTCCCTTAGTATATTTTCCACATTCAAGTTTTAACCTATTATGTTAAGACACGTGGAAACCAATCACATTGAGACATGTGGCAACCAATCACACTGAGACACGTGGCAGGTGACTAGGCGATGATTGGGCATTGACTGAGTGATGAATGGGCAATGACTAGGTGACCAAAATTTTACTAAGTCGTGAATTTTTGTAAGGCACAAGAGCTACAATAAGACCTCCATAAGCTCCTTTATTTCACATGAAGATAAGGAAGTCATTTTCAATATAAACATTGAGTTCTTCACCGTCCACAATGCATGTGGGACTAAAAAAGGCAAAATTAAATCAAGGGATAAGATTGATCCACGAACCAGATCAACGGTTGTTGAGCAGCGATCTTCCGGAGCTCATAACTCTTGATCCAGACGTTCGTTTGGGGCAAACGGCAAACGATACCTCGCTGGAAAAGGTAATTTGACAAGGAAGACAATGGGACAGGTTTCAATGGTTGAAATTGGCCATGATCTTTCCAGAAATTAAAAGAACAGTCAGCTCTGTTTTCATGACTTGCTGGGAAATTTATTCGGAACCTCGACTTTCCAAGGCTATAAGTTGAGATCCAGACCTCCAAGTTTTACTCAAGAGGACTCGTTGGAAAGCTGAAATAATGAAGATTATTTCTAGAATGGTTTCCATAGCTGAGAAGTCACTTATCATGGTCAGAAATTTAAAAAGACAGTCCACTTTTTTCAGACAGTCAACTTTAAGTTTCGGAAGTAAAAATTTATTAAATAACTTTTATAAAAGGATGAAGTGGGTCCCACTTGGAGGCACGAATTTCAATGACCTAAATTCATTAATAAGCATTCAATCAAGCATTAATTAAAAGGATTTACACTTTATTTCAAAAAGAGGAAGCACATGGGAACTTCTAGAAGAAAAGAAACCCAAACTACTAGGGCAAAGCATTTAAAAGAAGCATTGTGATCAAATTTAAAAGGAGGAGAGCACCATCAAAGCGAGGTTCAGATCATCAAGATAGCATTGTTCAGCCTTCAGTACGCAGCCAACTCTCATCAACAAATACAGATCTCCATTTTTATTTCTTCTTCTTCTTCTACCCAATTTCTCTCAAAGTTTTTTGTTTGTATATCTGAGATTGAGCATAAGGCTGATTTTTTTAGTGTTTTTTTTATTCTTCCAGGTCTCTTCCTAAAAGATCAATAGGAATATTTTACATCCATATACATGGCTGATAATGTAAGCGAGGGTTGTCTAATTCATTCATGGAGGTTCAATTCTTGCATTTGGCAGGCTTTATTTTTTAGCACTTGTCAATCAGTTTACTGAAATGCTTTGTAATGTGAAAATCTTTTATGTATTGAACTCCCCAAAGAACTATTTTAGGACATAACTTTAATGATTTCTCAGACTTTGGGATTTCTGAGTATGAGATTTTTGGAGTATGCTCATCAAATTCTTGTTCAATTTTGAATGCAATACTCATTTAAAGTTCTCTAAAGTGATCAACACCATTTCATTATTTTTCTTGTGAGAAGATATGGTTGCATCTTTTGTTTGCATGTGTTTCAGAGGGATGTTATAAAGAAGTTGAGCATATATTTATTTTGATATTGCAGCATTTCTTCATCTTTTTACTGTTAAGAAGTTGTTTGGTCCATTTCCAGGCAAATGTTGCACTTAAGGAGCAATCTAATTATCAAGAACCATTTTATATACAAACTAAAGCAATAAAGATATTGGGTTTGTTGTTTAGCATTCTCCCATTTGACAATCCAGTCCAAGAATATCAACTACATCTTTCAGACAAACATAGAGGAGTACCACCTCTTTAAAAACGCAAGGGGAATTTATCCTCGTGGTTGTTGTTGAGATTTTGATCAATCTGAACATCAACAAGTTCAAGAGGTCATGGGTTCGCCTCTCTTGATCCACCTGTGGCGAGGTGCTTAGAACTTAGACACCAATGGTTTATCATGGTTACCATCTTCAACCAACGAAGCCTCTAGGGATTTCTCATGTTTGGTTATTAAGGAAAAAATCTATGCATGGTCGCCTCAATCGTGATAAAAGGAAGCTTGTTGGAAAAAAAAATATAGCAAAACTCAATCTCAAACCTAAAAATGTAGAGGAACTTAAAGTCATAAACCTTTGTTATCTTTCAAGTTACTCCAAAATTGTTTAAACCGTGTTTGGGGGTACTTCATGAGATTCGGGGTACATGATGTATGTTTAGCCACGGGATGATTCGAGATGGATTGGCACATGGGAGATGGTTCGTGATGGATTTGCATATCGAAGATAGCATGCTCAGTGGTTGCTTGGCCTCAATTGGGTTCTTTCTTGGCATTCTTCCCTAAGGCGTTGGAGTTCTCTTGACAGCTTCAGGGAGAGAATTGCTTGCTTGGAGAAAACCCTACTTAAAAGGAAGAGCAGTGTGCCTCAGAGGAGGGCATTCAGCCCTTGACAGCACAGGGTAGCTTTGATTCCTATATAGAAGCTTGGAGTTGGCTCAAGGACACCAGGGTTGTGATATTGTTCATGCAGGGGGAATGGACCCAATGGAGTACATGACTTAGGAGGAGAGATGGAGTCTATGTGGGCTTGTGCAGAGGGATGTGGAGTTTCGACGCACCTTGTGTACCTACATCATCTTGGAGCCCTTATTGTGTACGACATCACCTTGGATCCCTTATTATGTACGACATCACCTTGGAGCTTGACATGTGTACCCTTGGAAAGGAGCACTTCACTTGTGTGAGCCTACATGTGATTATTGTAGGTTGCTTATAAGGGGATTGGCCCACATTGTATTGTTGGCCTCCCTTAGCTCCCATATATATAGAAGGAGAGATTTCTTCACTCAATTTCATATACCACTTATCATCTTTTTCACACTTGTGTAGAGATGTGACGAGGAGGAGCATGTTGCTGCCTTATACACACCTTGGGTCACGTGGAACAAATCTTCAATCCACTGGGTTGTGCTTGGGGGAAAGTCTCGAGTCTATTGATATTATGGTAGTTGCAAGAGGTATTAACCTCCACATGTAACCTTGACAAGACTAGAATATTTCGGGAAGCAAGAGAAACCCTAAATCTTTGAACAATAAGCCTAGAAGACAGGTCGGCTAAAGATATTAATTTAATATTGAGTTTTAATCCCCAGGAAGAGAAGTCGGCCCAGACAGCTAAGAAGGAGTAGTATAAATAAGCCCCCCTGGTCGAATCTGTCAATAAGCCTCTGTGTAAACTCCGTGTAAGCCATGATCTGGTTGTGGCCTAGCATAGTTAATCCATGGTACCACCAGTCATGAGCTTTGCCTTCCAAGTACATGGTGGCAAACTTGATGGCATCCATCTCTCTCATTGGGTTAAGTTGTAGGTAAGTATCAAGTTTCTACACCCAAGTCTGTGCAACCACCTTGGAAGATCCATCAAAGTATGGGATTTCCATCTGACCAGCTCTGCACTCTAACTCATAGTTATTCTTGTGATATGGCTTGGGTTTACCCCTGAATTTAAACCCACAATATTGCTCCAATGTGATTTGCCTTTGGATTCCTGTGCTCAGTGAGTTATATTCCCTGGCATACTGTTCGAAATTGTCCTCAATCTCATCTTGGTAATTATGTTGTGTCTGGTTATCCAAGAATGAAGGTAGATAGGGCCTAGGGGTGATCCTGTTGTATGTCTGTCCCTGTGGCGCACCTCCTCCATAACTTTGTCCCTCAGTGTGATAATGGGGAATGTGCCCATGTTGATGTCTAGTCCCTCCATGAGACCCACTAGCCTCTCTACTGGCATAAATTTCTGGACCCTTTCCTGCATGAGTCATCTGCATCAAGAGTTGTGACACCCTCTCCTGGCTTTCACTTACCTTTCTCAGAGCCTCTGTCATTTCCACCTGTCCCCTACATACTGTTTCCTGGTTCTCCTGTAGGTGATGCACCAGGGTGCTCTGTGACACATCTATGGAACGTTGTAAGTCCCTAGCGAACCCTGCTAAAATCTGTGGCTCACTGTCCTCACCTGATCCTTCCATTTCGGCCTCTATCTCACCTGTCTGTTTTCTTCTTCTGCCCATGTAAATGCCACTGAACTTTTGCATGCGCTAACCCCCACTGGCTAGGAGGATCAACGCTCTGATACCACTGTAATGTTCCCAAGCCAATTTTTTTGCTGGAAACACTAACTGTTCACTATCAACTATTGTTTGGTTGTGTGTATGCAGGTTTTCTCATGAAGTTGTGTTTAGGGTTTATATATTTGATTATCAAGCATATGGATCTAGATCTGAAGATGCATCATAAATAAATACCAAAGATAACAAGAGACAACAGTTATGGAACCAAATAACACAAATCTGACCTTTATATAGATAATATAGAAAACCTAGTACAATAAATCTGCAGATCTGGAAGAATATCAGATAAATCCTCTCGCTGGAATAAGAGCTGCTACAAAATGCTCAAGACTGAAGACACAAGCCTCCCAAGGCTAGATAACAAGCTGAGGAACAATACAAGATTAACTTCTTTCCCTTCAAGGTCCAAGTCCAAACCCCCTGGTTGAAGTTATGCCCTCCTGGCTGGCTGTAGAAACCCAATATTTCGGCCCTGCTGTTGGAAGCCTCCAAATGCTCTGAAACTATAGGAAATGGTAGATCAGGGTAATACAAACCCCCTCCTGAAGTCTCAGACTAGAATACAAAGATTTGCTCCTCAAATGGCTGAATCTGCAAACTGATATGTGCCCTCCTGAAGACTGCAGAGAACCAATAATTCGGCCTCTTGGCTAGAAGCCTCCAAATGCTATAAAACTGGCTGGAAATGTAGATCGGGGCTAGAAAAACCCCTTAGTGAAGTCTATAGCTGAAAGATGAAGATCTACCCTTCCAAACTGACTAGATTTATTTTCCCAGTGTGCCCTCCTACTCTTCAACTCTTGCCAAGCTCCAGAAAATCAAATGGCAAGCAAACGTCTCTCCAAATATGCTAGGAATGATGACTGAGGCCCTACTGAGAAAACCCAGGTGACCAATAGTCCAAAAACCTCCTCTAACTCCTAGATCAAATCTCTCTTCCTTCAATGGTGCGCCCTCCTTGCTGAAAACCCTCAAGGTTACGTCCTACTTCTTCCTTGAGTGCTTGATGGTACCTGTAGCTATTGTAGAATGGTGTGGGTGGAGTATTGCATCCTTGAGATCAAGCTTGGATCAAGTGAGGTGGGATCTTTCAAAACCCTCAAAACTGTTGTGCTTTAGAGCCCAAAAGCAAAATGCAATAATAATCCAAAGGTGAATGAGAAGTGCGCCCTTCCTATCTTTTATACCTCAATTCTATTTCTCTATTGAGTTAGTTAACCCCTAGGGTTAACTCCTAGCTTACCCTCACGTGCTCTTTTCTTTCGCTTAGTTACTTTTCCTTTTCAAAGTCAACTTAATATTATAACGTTGAGCTTCGCTGATGGCTTTTAGCTGACTTTCTCCCCATAGTGCATGAGACTATTGTCTAGTGGGCACAACTAGACTACTGAGTCTCTCCAACCCTCTTCATCAAGAGGTGGGGGACATTACATTGCTATTCAGTTATGACTCTATATTGTTGAAATGTATTAAGCCGAAATCAAAGTGTTGAATAATTTAAAGAAATAATCCGCATAAGAAATCAAACTCATAATTTAACAAGGAATACCTGCAGAGTCTAAACAGAAAATAGATCTATATGCTCGAGTGGGTTCGTCGGTTGCTTAAACAAATCTGAAGTGATTAATGAGATGCCCATAATACCCAACAACTTGATTTCATATGCCTTGTGATAGTAGGTGGATCGGCTAAGAAATAAGTATAGCAGACCTGCAATAGTAAGTTTTTTGAACTTCTAGGGTTTGAAAGAAAAGTGGACGAATTAGAATGCAAACCCTTGAACAGTTGATTATAAATAAAATAGGAAATCGACCAACAGACCTGTTGAATTTAAAGCAGCTGCAAGAGTCATTCTCCGGGAGGATGGCAAAGACCCTAGCTAAGATCTAGGGCCCCCAGTGCACTCCTGGGGTTCTTGGTCTGGGACCAAACAGTCAGAACCATGGCAAAAGACCCTTGCAAGGGCCCCCAGTAGGTAACTAGGGTTCTTGGTCTGGGACCAAGCAATAAAGACCCTTGAGAGGGCCCCCAGTATATGACCGGGGTTCTTGGTCTCGGACCAAGCAGTTAAGTCCCTAGATATGTCTAGGGCCCCTAGACGTGTTCCAGGGTACCCATGTCTAAGGCATGGGTTGATCCTTGGTTTTTTACCTTGGTGGATAAGACCCCAGATATGTTCTGGGGCAACCTGGACTTTGATCAGGTAGTTGTTGGTGTGTGACCCTCTTTGAATGCGGGCATGACCACATGAGGGATGTATCCCATATGCAATGATGATAAAGTTAAAAAGGTCACCTTGAGAATTATAAGGACAAGTATTGCCACCAAGTAACCCCACCTAAACCCCCCACACCCTTGGTTTTTGAGCTTGAGTTAATTTGGGGTTTTGATTTTTTGCTTCAGGGGTTAATATGAAAAATATTAATTAAATGTTTAATTATAAGTTTATAACATATTTTATTAATATTTATATTAATTAATTATGTTATTTTAATTATTATTTTTCATTAGCCTAACCCTAGTCTAAAGTATAAATAAGTACCTTCCCCTCTACTATTTACACACTCATTTTCTCTTCCTCCTAAGAAGTGGCGGATTGCTCTCTTGACAGCCTGCAGCCTCCTTGCAACAGTTAGTGGCCCTCCTTGCAACAGTCAGCGGCTCCCTTAGTAACAGCCATCAGGCCTCCCTTTGTGACAAATTTTCTGCCAGGTCCTTGCTGATTTTATTTTTCTGCTGTGAGTATTGAGGGTGCCTTCCTCTGCTGAAAGTATTGGTGTCGCTGCTCTCCCTGAGTATTACCAGCCAGCCCTCTCCTACTAGCCAGCAAAACCCTCATTACAGGCTGTCGGCCCCTATCTGAGTTTTTTGTGAAGGCCGCGGCACCCTAGCGAGGTGGCTGGACCATTCATTTAAGGCAGTCGTCCCTCCTCCTGGCAGTCTCCTTTATGCATGAGGGTTTGTGGGGTTTCTGAGTATACTTGTGTGAAGCTTTGGTGGTGGTTTAACAGTCCTATAATTCTCTTGGCAAGAGATCTAACCCTTGAGGTAGATCTATGATTTTTGACTTTTTCTGAGCATATTCTCAGTGGCATTTCATCCCTTGTGTGAGGCATGATCTTCTTCATCAAGAGGTAAGTAGATCAGTGTTCTTTACCTTGCTTACATTAGATCTTTGATCAGCATGTAACTGTCTAGTTTAGATCTCTAATTTGTTCATGCTCAGATTTGTTTATTTAGCTTAGATCTACCTACTATGCAGGTTCAACTTTACCTACTGTTTATCTAACTACTGTTTATGATTAAGAAGTGACTTCTAGTTCAGATCTGAATGTCTATGGTTCAGATCTATATTGCTGTTCATATTCAGACTTATTCTTCAGATCTAACACTCTAGCATACTCATAATTTATTTATATCTATCTGTTGTTTATGATCTGAAGTCCTAGTTTAGATCTGAATTTTTTGATCACAAAGAAATTGCTATTGTCTAGATCTGTTTGCTCTGATCATTCTGGAATTAATTATTGTCTAGATCTAACTCAGAAATCTAATGATTATTTAGATCTGTTTATCTTGCTTACTCAGAAATATTTTCTAGCTTAGATCTAATCATTTTCCAGATCTACTGTTGTACTTCATTTCTGTTCTAAGTTTGATTTAATTCTAGATCATTGCTGTTCTATCTAACAGAAAATATAAAAGACAGTATTTTCTGGTTTTCTTCCCTATTTCTAACAAATCATAAAATACTTATCTATTAAGCTCAAAAAAGTATAAAAAAAAATTGATGGTGAAATTTATTGGGGTTTGATTGGAAAAATTAGCAGAAAATAGCCTACCATTGGGCCATGGGGTCAAATCAGATCTAGGGTTACTGATTTTAAAGTGTGTTGGTGTTTTCCCTCACCATAGGCTGGGGGAAAAGCACTAGATCTGAGATAGCTAGGGATTTTTGATAAAGGGGGTTGAATCAAATAGTTGCAAACAACCTAATACATGCTAGTGTTCAAAGATAATTCAAATATAAAAAAACAAAATCCTAGGATCTTCCTTTAAATATATTTAAGTTAAAAGAGAAACATAAGTGGCGGGTTAGAGTTACCTCCTAACTCTCTAGCATACTCTCTAACATGCACCACTTTCTACTTCAACAACAAGCATCAAAGCCACTCTCCATCAAACAAATAAGAAACCCAAAAAAAGTAGACAATAGCCTTAAGCAAAAATTTCTTCCTTTATTCTCCAATGCCTTTACAAATGAGAGTGGATGTCTCACGCAGTTGTAATCATCAACATTTTTCACCGCGCCTTATATATGATTTTCCTATAGATGATTCTTAACACGTTTCAATGGATCTCTTTACAGTGACTAGGTTGATAGATGTTGACCATGAGGACCTTATTGATGACTCATCTGGATCCTATCCTGTAGCAGTCTCTTCTTCTATACCTTTGCCAATGACCATCTTCATTAGTTTGTGGAATTGCCATGTGATTTTCAACAAAAAGAAACCTATTATCCTAACCCTAAGTCTGCCAACACCTCCTGTATTCTCTTATCGCTCGAGCTCGACTACTCATTGAATCCCAACAAAGCTGATGTAATGCTCAGTCTCACTATTTACATAGATTGCAACCCCGTTGAATCTAAAAGCTCACTGTCTCTCTATCTCACACAAACTAAATGTTAGATTTAAATTTAATTGGGTTCTCAATGCAAAACTTCTCTAGCATTTGCTGAATAAAAAATCCTCTTTATGGGCTACCTTGGGAAACTTTGCTCCCGATTCACATGGCTTAAGTCAGCATCATGATCTTATCGGCTCCTTGAATTAATGCTAACATTTTCTGTATTTCTATAGGTCTTTTGGACATATAGTCAAGTTGTTAACAGCTTCTATCTGGTGCTAAAATGCTTTATCTTCCGTACTCAGTTCTGTCTGGTAAAGTTAAATCTACAGTTGCTAACATCACTATATCTTCTGAAATCATATTCTACAGTTACTTGTTTACTGTTTGCAGGGCTTCAGGAATAGAACCCTCTGCTTTTTAATGTTATGATCAGAATCATGTATTGTTCTATCCATTAATTAAAATTCTATTTCATTCACCAAAAAAGAGGCTTAGTGGAACCTCCCATAAATCATACTAGAACCCACAGAATCAAAATTATGAGCTATTAATTTTTTTTAGTTCGACAGAAATGGAAACTGCAAAAAACGAATCAATCAACTTTGTGGCACAAATGCGTGCACCACCTCTTGTTCTGATATATATTTTCTTGGTTGTTTTTCGGCCTAGGATGGTAGGAGAGAGGGATCCATTCCATGACAGATCTATTTCCTTTCTTTTGTTTCCTCTTGCCCTTAGATCTTCTCCTACGATGCACCCCATCATCCATGCAGGTATCTGAGTTCGGGGCCAAGGGTTTTTCATGCCTCGGAGCAGTTCTCACTTTCTACTACTCTACCTTATTGCACTTTACTTTCTGCCTCTTGCCTTTTATAGGAGACCTTTTAGTACTCCCGCATTGTATTGACATCAGTGTACTCAACAGTCCCTTTGACCTACTCTTGTGGCCATTAGTCAGACATTAATAAAATTATCTTATCTTATCTCTCTTATCTTATCTTATTTGGCTTCTTAAACAAGTTTCAACCAGCACAAGTCCATTAGCAAAAATCCTTTTTATGTAGCTTGCAGTGCAAACTGCAAAATATGAGTATGACAAAGAAAATATACCTGGATATTCATTGAAGCATATAGGACACACATGCAAAGTGCTACAGAATAGTTGATTTTTTTTTTCATCATTGTATTGCATCAACCGAGGAATATCAACATCTAGAGATGAAAACCCAGAAATTGCCCGCCAATCTGTTTTGCTCTGCATATTGAGTGGATCTAGCAATATCTCATGTTGAAATCCCAGGTGTGAAAGAGATGAGCTGTGGAGCCATTCTGCCCATTTATACAGTACTACTTGACCTGACTCTCCAACCCAAATGTTGTCCAAGCTGTTACAGAGCTTAGAAATACTATCAGAGTCCAACCAGTGGGCCAAAATCATAAATTGTGGGGGCATATAGCACGGATATGATTTAGGCAGAACACATGTCAATGCAATAGGAAGAAGGTGCTGAACATTGAATGTGTAAACATTTCCCACCAGAACATCTTTTGAGGAAGACCTGCTACTGTTTCCACTGAGCTCACATTTACTGGAAGTTGATGGAAGCCTCACAGTAATAGCAATATTCTCAGGAAGTTCAACATATATAGACATCTGCAAAACAATTCTAAATTTCTGTTAGAATAGCTCCACGACCTCCATTATAAATCAGAAGGTTACACTCTTTGGCAAAATAGTTAACCTTCAATGCACGAGGGCTGCCATCTTCTCTTTCAACGACAAACACATCATCCTCATAAATTGCCTTCAGTGCCAGTACCTATTATCAGAAACACCAAAGAGAGTGATATAACATTATAACTGGAAAGGCAATGCAGATGTTTCTATATTCAAACAAGAAAAGGGGTATAGCTCATGATTAAACTAGGAAAGATTATAAATGACACTAATTTAGCAGAATTGCAGCTGATTATTCAAGCTAATACAACATGAACAGTGAAGAAAAACTAGAAAGATGTTCAACTGTATATTTTCAAATTATTCTTGCATAGAAAAGGCCACGTGAGCTCCTTCATCCACCACCTGCAAAGAAGAAATCTATGAAACAAAGACAGAAGGAATATTATGGACCGTGAGAACAGGTGTATTAAGTATTTTTCACTGAAAAGACAGGATACCAAATATGTCTCACTGTAGAAATGGAGCACGAGATTTCCCATATACAAAGTGTGAAGATGAAAGCCTAAAAATATTCAGTAAAGAGCTCTGAATATGGTAATGTTTCATAAAGATGGAATTCAAACAAAAAGCATGAATCCAAAGTAAGTCACGCTGCAAAGACATAAATAACATGTGCTTTGTGTTGAAATTCTGAGGTCCTATGAGGCTGCCATCTAAGGTCTGTCCTTGACCTTAGTATGGCTCTAAGTTTCAACTGTTTGGCTGTCTTCTTTTGCTGTTTTAGGACAGCAAACAGTCATGTACTTTCTGTTCAATGTTTTATAGGTTAAGTGCTCTTTTAAGGTGCCCTTGCAAGTGTTTTCTTGTCTCAATGTTAGCACATGCAATATATCTTAAAACACATAACACTACCTCTAGATCTTTGAACTTTAAAATGCTGTTCTACACTTCTACACATGCATAAATTTGACACAGGTATTTTTGGTCAACATGACCCTGGATAAAAACCCCCCCGGGGAAAACCAGTTTGGGATATATGTCTA
>JASDQU010028681.1:22703-37542 GCA_032191745.1 Picea mariana
TAGCCTCCTCATGCATCAGACCTCTCCTCGATCTGACAAGTGCTCCTCTCCTGGTGAGCAACTGAAGAAATCTGGTGCGCCCCTCCTCCTCAAGATGCGCCCCTCTCTCCAAGCAAATGCTCCAGAACAGAAAAGGAAGAGCTAAGCCTCCATGGATGCCCTCACCATGCAAGCTTCAAGCTCCAAGGGTTCCTCTCAAACCCTCAAGGGTTTTGGCTCAAACCCCAAGAAGTGCAAACCCTCTCCTCCTCAAGATGGTGCGCCCTCCTTCTCTTCCTCACAAGTCTCAAGTGAAGAATAAGTCTCCAAATGAACTTTTCCCTCCTTTTGGCCTCCTCATCCCAACCCTAAAAGATCAATGGCCTAGATTAGATCTAGCCATGTCTAATCAATGGATGAGATCAACTCAAATAATCTCACTAAGGAAACCCACTTTCCTTAGTTGCTTTATGTCTATTAATTCACCCACATTGTGAATTAATTGTCACTTTATAACTTAAGTGACATATTTCACTTTTGACTTAAAACTCCTAAGTCAAAGTGAAATTAGAATCATAAAGTAAAGTATGAGGGTAAAAGTCTTCCCCCTTTGTGCTTAGAGACTCATAAGCACATGGGGACCACTTTCCAAGGTATCCAAATCTCAACACTTTGTCAGTGATATCTAAACAAGAAGATATCAATATTCTGCTAATTAGCCAAGTTTTGGGGCTAAATACAAGTAGCATTGTCAAAAAATACAATACAGAATTCAACTAGATGCAAGCACCAGACCAATTACCTAATTAAGATAGACCAGTTTAGAAATCAAATAGGTTGTAGAGACTTTGGCCAGAATTCATGGATAGTGAAGTCTTACAATGTTAGATTAGATATGCAGAGTCAAACTGAAGTCATACAATGTTGGACTTGGGATATGGAGAGTTAACCTGAAGTCATGCAGACTGGACCTCTGCAAAGTTAGACCTCAGTTTAGACCAAAGACACCGAAACTAGAGTTATGGAGGATAGACTCAATTTAGGCAGATCAAAGTGATGTATGATTTGACTCCATGCATACTAGGGACTTGCAAAGCTAGACAATTGTTGGGAAGAGTTAGACTGTAGCTATACATATTACAAAGAGCTATACAAAGAACAGACTGAGGTATACAAAAAAACACACTGATGATTTTCTCTTGAAGTTTTCTTTTGTTTTGGATCTCTTCTGGCACCCATCATCTTGCTCCACCAGGAATATATCATTTGGTATCAGAACCTTGTTTTTTATCCCATTCTTGGTTTTCCTCCTGTGGAAGCTTTACCCTACACCAAGAAGAGAACCCCTATTTATACTAAAAAGAGGCAAAAACACTAACTTAAAGCTCCGGTCCCTAATAAAAGTGATAAGGCCCTTATTACATAACAGTGGCCTTTTACAACCATTAAAATATGATACTATAAAGACCTAGGAATAGAACATTACTACGAAATTAGAAGCATAATTACAAAAAAACTCATGTAAATAGAGTCCAATACCCAAAAAAGATGTTGTGGTTATGTCAGCAGTCTTTAATTCCTTCAAGCACTATTTGATCTTCGACACTTGCCAACAGCTTCGCCGGATCACTTTCAACTTCTGTAGGATTCATAGGTTGCTTGAAGTGTCCTTGATCATCCATAGTTTTTTGCCTTTTAGAGCATCTATCTTTGATCTTTTCAGCTTCAGCACTTTCAGTTCTTTTGAAAATTATGATGGCAGCATCTTTTACTTCCTTTGTACATGTGCATTTTACGATAGGATGCCATCATAGCACATGTTATTCGGAGTACTGATTTTTGGTTTGATTGGAGCACTCTTGTGGATCTTTGACACTTGCCTGCAGCTTCGTTGGATCCTTTCATCTTCAACATTACCATCTTTTTGAAGACAGTTCTTTGGCAATGTTATTGCTATCACCATGAATCCAATTCAACATCAATGCACTGCACACTAAGCCTTTGACAAGGTGTTAAATTTTTATGCTGAGGTAAGTGGTTTTCCTTAGGCTTGGTCACTTTGCCTAGGGAAATGTGACCACTTTAAATGTGACCCCCCTTGTATTTCATAAAGTGAAAAGTGACTTAGGAAATAAAAGCTAAGTGGGTCTTTTATTTAAGTTGGGTGAATGAAATATTAAAAAGTGATTTTCATGTGCACTTTATTTCCACCATTGATCTAACTCATTGTGAGCCATTGGATCATGTGGATATCCAAAAGTCACTTTGGGAATTTGAAAGGCCAAGAGGGGAGAGAGGCCATTAAATGTTTCTGATGAGTCCATTGAGAACACTTTTGCACATTCGTTGAAGAGAGAGAGCAAAGGAGAAATTGCGCAGGAAGAAGAATATTGCAGCAGAGAAGAGGCACGCTATCCAAGGCAAAGATAAGCATGAATCCCAAGGCAAGGGACAGCATTAATTACAGCAGCAAGTGACCATACTGTACAGATATTGGGTGCAGAAATCGAGGGACATCCTGCACAGAAATCAAGGCATGGTTCCAGCATTAAATGCACCATACTTTGTACGGATTCCATACAGCTAGAGGCACAGAAATCGAGGAGATGGCGTACAGCACTGAATGAAGTTCTGGGTGGTCGTACAGTACGGATTTCCCAGCTGAGTGGGCTCGAAAATCGATGCAGCTGTTGGGTGCAATTTTTTGTGGAATTTGGGCACCAATTCCAAGAAGATAAGTTTGTCATTAATGCTGAATTAATTCTTCTGTGCATTGTAATTTCCAGATGCTTGATTATTAATAAAAATCTGCCCTCTCTGAAGAACAGGTTTCCCCCACCCTGGGTGTTTTTCCTGGGTCATTTTTGGACCAAAATTTCGTGTGTACTGTGTTCATTTATTGCTGGGTTATTTCTGCATTTAATTTCCAGTCACAGAAGATTGTCTCGTGTGTTTCAAATTCAGAAATTTCATTTCCAGAATTTAATTTATGTTATGTGATGAAATTATCTCATGTGGGTTGGGCATTATAATTAAACTATGGGAGTAATAAGGTGTGATTGAAACCGGGTTGGGGACAACGATTTTCTTCATGGTATCAGAGCATTGGTGACTGGAACAGCTTTAAAAAGGCTTGGCAGTGTGTTGTTAACACTCAGAAATTTTATAACAGCGGTGAATATTTGTGGGCAGATTTGAAGAATGGTGGTTTGGGCTTGTTTTCTCAACGGTGTGGCTACAGGTTTGAGGTGGGAGGATAGGCTAGAAGGGGTGGGAAATTTCAGTCCATGGAAGGCGAGAATAATTTTAATTTTTCAAGAAAATGAACTTTGGGACATTGTTGAAAGCACTGCCACAAAGCTCGTTCAGGTACCTCATAGATGCAGTAGCATTGGCAGCCTTCAATAAAAATTATGTTAAGGCAAAAAGGATCATTCTTGATGCTGTAAAAGACCATGTAGTTCCACATGTCAGCAGTAAAGGGCATGCATATCAGATGTGGGATTCTTTGACTCACTGTATCAAAGCACAAATGAGAACAGGAAGATGGTGTTGAGGGAAAAGATGAGAAGTATCCGGATGGCCAAGGGTGAAGGGGTGACTTCCTACCTTACTCAGATGAGGGATATGTTGGCAACAATGGAGGAGGAAGTGGGAGAAGCTGAGCTTGTTCGGACAGCCTTGAATGGTGTGTCAAAACCATGGGCTATGTTTGTTCAGGCGATTGTGGGGCGTGAGAACATGCCTTCCTGGGATAGGCTTTGGGACAATTTCGTATAGGAGGAGACCCGGAGAGGCTATCTGCAGGGCAGCTCATCAGGTGTTAGGGAGGAGGAGGAGAATGTGGCTCTTTCGGCCAAAGGGAGGAAGGGGAATTCCTTAGGGACCCCACAGGTACAAGTAAGCAGCGGGGAAAACCAAAGAAAAAGGGGGAGAAGGATCTTAGCAAAGTAAAGTGTTGGAGTTGTCTAAAGATGGGACACTATGCAGTGACATGTCCCGAGAGGAAGAAGAAGAAGGCACAGAACATGGCAGCTTCAACTGAGGTGGATGAGTTCTCTTCGAGATTTGATCAGGGCTTTGCCTTTATGGTAGAGCAGTCAGGTGGCTCAGTATCTCCCACATTGTGGCATATAGACAGTGGAGCTTCTCGCCACATGATAGGTGTTTGGGAGCAATTTACAGAACTTAAGCAACGGACACACGATCAGGACATAGTTTTGGGAGACAACTGAGCTATGAGTGTTGTTGGAGTTGGCACAGTGGCTTTTCAGAGGGAGTCTTTACCTCCCCTGAGGTTGCTAGAAGTATTGTATGCTCCAGGCCTTAAGAAAAATCTTGTTTCAGTTTCTTGTATCGAGGACAAAGGATATGTGGTGACTTTTAGAGATGGGCAGGTACTTCTTTATCCGAAGGGTGGTAGCATTTCAAAGGCAAAGGTCATCAAAGTTCGATACGGGAGGATGTACAAGATGATATGGGAGGCATCAGGGGCATTTATGTGCATGACCAGCAGCAGGGATTTATGTGAGCTTTGGCACAAGAAGATGGGGCATTTGCATCACGGGGCTCTGAGGATTGCTAGGGAGATCACTACAGGTATCCCATAGTTTAGCATTGAGCATGATGATGTTTGCAGGGGGTGTGATTTGGGCAAGTACACCAAGGCTCCATTTCCGGGCCGAGATGGAAGGACTACAGGTATCCTTGACTTGGTACATTCTGATGTTAGTGGCAGGATGTCTTCTCTGTCACTGAGTGCTCATAAGTACTATGTATTGTTCATTGATGACCACTCCAGGAAGACCTAGATTTATTTCATGAAGCATAAGAATGAGGTCTTCGCACGATTCCAAGAATTTAAGGCTCTTGTTGAGAACCAGACAGGAAAGAAAATTAAAGTACTGGGATCTAACAATGGAGGTGAGTATGCCTCGAATGAGTGTATTGATTTCTGTACTACAGAGGGCATCAAAAAGGAGATGACAGTTCCTTACAACCCTGAGCAGAATGGGGTTGCGAAGAGGAAGAACAGGTCGATAGTTGGAGCTGTTAGATCGATGATCCATGACCAGGGATTATCGTTGTTCTTGTGAGCTGAGGCCTGCAACACTGCAATTTATCTGCAGAATCGGAGTCCTCACAGGGCAATTGGGGATATGACTCCCGAGGAGGCTTTCACTGGGTAGAAGCCTCTGGTTGAGCATTTGAGGATTTTTGGATGTATCACCTTCTCTCATGTCCCCAAAGAGAAGAGGACGAAGATGGAACCCACAGCTGAAAAGAATTTACTTGTGGGTTACAATGAGACTTCTAAAGCCTACCAACTTTACATCCCTACACTTAGGAGAGTTGTTGTTCGGAGCGATGTGAAGTTCAAGGAGAGGGCTTGCAGGAGGTCACGGGAGTTAGAGGAGAGACAGCCTTTGACTTCTCAGCAGCAGGGAGTTGGGACTCAGAGTTCTAGTACAGGAGGCACTGGGGTGTCAGGGATTACAGGTTCACCAGTGGTCACGGTACAGGTTGGCTCACAGGGCAGTCCACATGTCAGCTCATCGAGCACTTCACAGTTCAGTCCTCTGGTTGACAGTTCACATGGCACTTCAGGTTCTACGGGCATAGGTACAAGTTTTCAGAGTACTGGATCACCGGGCTCAATTGGTCAGTTTTCAGGCGTACCTTCTTTGGGTGAGGCTAAGGAGGCTATTTCAGGGAAGAGGAAGCCCAAGTGGCTTCAGGACACCCTAAAAGAAGTTGAGACAGTAGCGAATCTGAGGAATTCCACCAGGGAGAGCAGGCCACCAAAGAGATTCTGCAGTTATGTAGCGATGGTGACAGGTATTATAGAGTCTGAGCCTTCTAGCTATGAGGAGGCAGCCACACAAAAGGTATGGAGGGATGCCATGGTGGAGGAGTATGCCTCCATCATGCAGAATGAAGTGTGGGAGGTTGTTGTATCCAAGCCTAATGGGAAATCAGTGATATCCTCCAAATGGATTTATAAGATAAAGTATGTTGCGGATGGAAGTATTGAAAAGTATAAGGCTCAATTTGTGGCGAGAGGGTTTTCACGGAGAGAGGGAATTGATTACGGTGAGACCTTCGCTCTCGTAGCTCGATATACTTCGATTCGGTCTGTTATTTTGATTGCAGTAGAGATGTGGTGAAAGATCCACCAAATAGGTATCAAAACCGCCTTTCTCCATGGCATCATTCAGGAGGAGATTTATGTTGAGCAGCCACTTGGTTTCGAGGCTTACAGTGGTGAGTCCCATGTTTGTCGCCTGAAAAAGGCATTGTATGGTCTAAAGCAAGCTCCCAAAGCTTGGTATTCTCACATTGATGCATACTTGCAGCATATGGGGTTCATGAAGAGTGATGCGGACCCCAATTTGTATTACATCGTTGTTGATGGTGAGATTCTTATGCTTATTCTCTATGTAGATGATTTGTTCATTACAAGTGTAGAGAAACTTATTAAGGGCTGCAAGAGGGATCATGCCTCAAAGTATGACATGAAAGATATTGAGCTGATGGATTACTTTCTTTGGTTGGAGGTGTGGCAAGAAGAGGGGCATATCTTCCTGGGACAAGGAAAATATACAGTTGACATTCTCAGCAGATTTCACATGGGTGATCGCAAACCCGTGTCCACTCCCATGGCCACCAACGGGAAGGAGCTTTATGCTTCTGATTCCGGGCTGGTGGATCCTACGTTATATTGTCAGCTCATTGGTTCCTTGATGTATCTGGTCAACACATGGCCAAATATTTATTTTGCAGTTAATACTCTCAGTCAGTTTATGGTGGAGCCTAGAAGAGTACATTGGATAGTTGCAAAACATGTGCTTCGGTATTTGATGGGCACTATTGACTATGGTCTGGATTATGTTCGTGGTGATGGAGTGAGACTCGCAAGATTCACAGATTCAGATTGGGCAGGTTTGGCTTCGGACAGGAAGTTTTGGATTGGGTTCGGCTATAGTGTCATGGCTTAGCCGAAAGCAGAAGTCTGTTGCTTTGAGCTCAGCGGAAGAAGAGTATATGGCTGCGAGCCAAACCTCGTGTGAGGCCATTTGGCTCTGCAAATTGTTGACAGGTTTGTTTGGGCAAGAGTTGGGGCCTACGATGATTTATTGCGACAATCAGAGTTGTTTAAAACTCACGGAGAATCCGATATTTCATGATCGGTCCAAACACATTGAGATCTGATATCACTTCATTCGTGATCATGTTCAGAGAGGGGCTGTGAAGCTTGATTATGCGTCTACAAATGAGCAGGTGGCAGACATCCTCACAAAGTCTCTTCTGAGAGGAAAGCATGTTTATTTCAGGGACAAGATGGGGGTGGTAAGTAACACCTTCCTCGGTAAGAGGGAGTGTTAAATTTTTATACCGAGGTAAGTGGTTTTCCTTCGGATTAGTCTCTTTGCCTAGGGAAATGTGACCCCCCTTGTATTTCATAAAGTGAAAAGTGACTTAGGAAATAAAAGCTAAGTGGATCTTTTATTTAAGTTGGGTGAATGAAATATTAAAAAGTGATTTTCATGTGCACTTTATTCCCACCTTTGATCTAACTCATTGCGAGCCATTGGATCATGTGGACATCCAAAAGTCACTTTGGGAATTTGAAAGGCCAAGAGGGGAAAGAGGCCATTAAATGTTTCTCATGAGTCCATTGAGAACACTTGCACATTCGTTGAAGAGAGAGAGCAAAGGAGAAATTGAGTAGGAAGAAGAATATTACAGCAGAGAAGAGGCACGTTTTCCAAGGAAAAGATAGGCACGAATCCCAAGGCAAGGGACAGCATTAATTATGGCAGCAAGTGACCGTATCGTACAGATATTGGGTGCAGAAATCGAGGGACAGCCTGCACAGAAATCAAGGCATGGTTCCAACATTAAATGTGTCGTACTGTGTACGAATTCCGTACAGCAAGAGGCACAGAAATCAAGATGTCGTACAGCATTGAATGAAGTTCTGGGTGGCTGTACAGTACATATTTTCTAGCTGAGTGGGATTGGAAATCGAGACAGTTGTTGGGTGCAAATCTTTGTGGAATTCAGGCACGAATTCCAAGGAGACAAGTTTGTCATTAATGTTGAATTAATTCTTCTGTACATTGTAATTTCCAGATGCTTGATTATTAATAAAAATCTGCCCTCTCTGAAGAACAGGTTTCCCCCACCCTGGGGGTTTTTCTTGGGTCATTTTTGGACCAAAATTTCTTGTGTATTGTGTTAATTTATTACTGGGTTATTTCTGCATTTAATTTCCAGTCACGGAAGATTGTCTCATGTGTTTCAAATTCAGAAATTTCATTTCCATAATTTAATTTATGTTATGTGATGAAATTATATCATGTGGGTTGGGCATTAAACTATGGGAGTGATAAGGTGTGATTGAAACCGGGTTGGGGACAACGATTTTCTTCAAGGTGCCCTTCTACAACTTCAATCTATGTTAGGTGTGAAGGAGGTTGTCATTAAGGGGTGATAGGCACCTTGCACAATCCCTCTGCACTTCAGCCTAGTGCTTGCTACCCTCATTGGGGAATCCCTATGCAATCTAGAAACAAAGTATGAAGTTGGGAGACCAAAAACACTTCCAAACTGCAAATTGTACTTGTTATACAAAAATCAGATGTGTGGTGGGAAGATGGAGGCTAGGGTTTTTACAAAGGTACAAGGGTTTCTGTAGTACTCCACTGACTGGGCGGCCAAGTGGTGGATCGGGTAGGATGAGTGGTCACTATCATGGACAAGTATTTTCCCTTAGTTGATTATTCGGAAGATACAATGTCAAAGACTGAGATTTTTTCCACTCTATCTATTTTGGGGGCATGTGCTCCAAGTGTGCTCGACGAGGTATCTTCTGCCAAAGTGGATGGCACCTTTATTCCTTGTCTTGTTCCAAGTCAAGTTACAGACATTCTTGTAAAGAGATTGGCATCTTTGGGATCGGATTGTCCGAAGGTGGTACAGAAATTAACTCCCAAAAAGGAGGGAGGGATTAATGAATGAGGAGTTTGCCCAAAAAGGCGTCGATCCGGAATTTTCTAGTGCATCTCCTCTGTGTTCCTCCATTCCTATGCATTTCGGAGCAGATCCAAATTCCAGGGGAGAAGTGGCGTGGGGCTTCATCTAAAAAACCTTTCTTTAGACGAACTCCAAGGTGGTCGGTCCTAGCCCCCCCCCCCTCGCTCCCGCTCTCGAAGTACGCTCCCTGAACGCTCCCTTCTGGGAGCGTTTTTCGGGAGTGCACTCCCTAGGGAAAAACAATGCTCCCTGCCTTAAAAATGCTTCCAAAAATGCACCCAAAAACGCTCCTTGCCTTAAATTGATCGGATTGAGGTTGGAATGAATGCTTAAATCTCACATTGCAAGTGATACATCTCTGGATGGTTTGAATGCTTTATGAAAAATGAAAGTGCACTCAAGTAACAAATCCTAGAATATGCTTTCAAACATACTTAATGGGCAGTAAATGCTAAGACTTCTTTAACCACTATTCACTGCATTAACAGCACTGAAAACAATTTAATTCCGAATGTCATTCCTTGATGGATGCATCTTTTAAGTTCTCTGAGGATTGAAAATTAAGAGCTATTACAGATTTGAAGGTCTAATCCACTAAACACAACTCGACTTCTAATTCTGTTTGAACTGAAGGTTATAAAAGACTCTTACATAATCCAGTTATAAAAGAATTCACTCGGCCTCTTGAAGACCTTACTTTCCCAGAGCAACGTTTGCGGAATGGACTTACCCATTTGAAAAACTGCTTGGGCGTAGGGGATAACCAGGGGGCTCAGGAAGCATTTCATGACCTGTTTCAAGATTGTTTAGATGTTAGAGCTATGTCTGATGATAATCGCAAGTCAGGGGAGTATAATCTGAAGTTTTCCCATGATTATTCTAAAAAGGTTTTGAAGTCCTTAGGTGAGAATGGAATTAAATTGATTTCCATGGATGAAAAAAGTTACTCTGAAGCCATAAAAGATGTGATGGCAAGCTTGGTAAAATGTCAAAATAACTTGCAAACTGGAAAAATCAGCTTAAGCTCTCTTTCAAATTGGATGGCTGATTATGATGAATCTCATGAGTGCATCAGACAAGGCAGTTTTCTGTCACCAAGTCTAGTTTATCCATCTATTTATGAGAAGGAAGAATACAGTAAAACATCTATTGAGATACCTAGAATCAATAGCAGTTTTATGAAGCCAGACCCCAGTTTCCTTGTAAAATTAATTAGCTTTGGTCAGACTTTATTATGTTTGAGCTCCATACAGCGGCCTAAGGTTCTAAAAATGCGAGGATCCGATGAGAAAGACTATAAGTTCGTTGTAAAGGGCGGAGAGGATTTGAGATTGGACCAAAGAATTGAATAGTTCTTTGATGTTATGAATACCATCTTGTCTAGGGATTCTTCTTGTGCTAAGAGGAAGCTGTCTTTACGAACATATGCAGTCATTCCCATTTCAAAGAAATGTGGTATTATGCAGTTTGTCGAGGATACTTGTGTTCTTGAAGATGTGATCAAGGATGGATTAGCACACAAGCTGCCAACTAGTGGGCAGCCAATTTCAAGACAGGATAAGAATACACCAGTGGGTCTTATATCTCATTTGCGCAATAAATACCATGAGTGGATAGCAAAGCGAGGAGCTTTAAAAAATATATCATCTGAAAGCTATACAAACATGTACAGAAAAGTGGGAGCAGAGTTGTTTATAACTGGATTATGAGCTCAATTTGCAAAATGTTAAGATTTGAGCATAAAAATATGGTCAGTAGTTCCATAGTTACAACTCTTGACTCTTTATTATAACTTATTTTGTAAATAATGAAGTTATGAACATTATATGACAGTTTACCTTTGAAGTTTGAAATTTGAACTATTGATTGAGTCTTACAACTCTTTGGTAATGAATATGATGCTCTAGAGTCTATTTCATTTTGTGGTTGATGTTGTCTGTTAGTATGTTACAATCTATTGATGACAAATGTTTATGATTGATGTTATATGTGTACTAAATGGTTGATGCTTTAATGATCATCACTAATCAATTAGTTAAATGATCTTATATCTATGTTTTCATGTTTTTTTGCAATTGATTCAACATTATATATATATATATATATATATATATATATATATATATATATATATAAATTTTTATGTATTATATAAAAAACGCTCCCGCTCCTGGAGATTTTTGAAAATCTGCGCTTCCCGCTCCCGCTCCCCACTCCCAACAGCCTTGGGTCGGTCTGAATTGGGTGTGTTATCACAAGATTTGTACTTGTGCAAAGCCCTCCACAAGATCACAATCTTGTGTAACAATTGGAAGCTTCTACCACTGTCACTTTAGTAGATGCTTCCCTCGTTTTAGTGATGGAAGGAGGTCCACCACAAGGAAGGCTTCCTTGGAGACCTCAAGGGATCTAATAGCAAGATTAGTTGAGCCTACAGCGCCCTAACTTGGTCACCTTAAGGTTAGGTCTAGGTCTCGGAGAGGTAAGAAAGATAACAAGGTAATTGGTTCACTATACGAGACAATAAACAATTTGGAGCATAATATAGACAATCACCAAGTTATATAGTTCATAAATGACATGTTAGACACTAGATTCTCAATAAATTCAATGGTTGTTGCAAAATTACAACAGTAAAGCAATATATAATAGCAATCTATATTTTGCAACAACAACAAGAAGTACTCAGAAATGTAGCAATTTAGCATGTAAAAGAAGCCTTCAACATGTACAATAATATCCAATTGCTAGATCTGAATTCTGAGTATCTTAAGCCACTTTTCCAAGTATGTATGCAGCAAATTAAAGTAAAAATTAGTGGTTGTAACAAACTTTTGTAACAGCAGCAATAAATATTATTAGTTTGTTAAAGTTAGGGTTAGAGAAGTTAGTAAGATCGCTTTGAGAGAGAGAATGCTAATTCTAAATGCAATTTTCACCATAAGAAAACCTTTAGACTAGTGTCATTGTCTTTTAGGGCTTATGGATCAAGCATGCAACACCTTGAAGATTGAACTAGATGATAAAGAAGAATGAGGTTTAAACCCTAAGGTGCAAAGCCTCTTGGGCCTTAGGACTAAACCTTCAAGAAAATGATACCTAGGGTGCAAAGCCTCTTGGGCCCTAGGTGTCGTTTCCTCTCTTCTAGATAACCTAGGTCAAGGATCAAATACTAGTGTTGACCGCCTCTCCAACACAGGTGGTCAACTCATGTGCCATGAAGAGATGCATCATCAGATGCCATGTTGTCGAAAACTTTTCGTCCTACAGGGCAGTGTTTGGCCCCAGCACTTTATTTTGTAATTGGAATTTCCGCACCCCTGCGTGGGTTAATAATGTAATAGGTTTGCATGAGTCATGTCTAGGTCAGTTACCTTGGGATCGGTTCATTGGGAGAGTTCCTTTCACCGAGGGTTTTTTATCCTCAAGTTATCAATTGGGCTTTTCAGCCTTATTGATTTCCCTTGAATTTTTCCCTCACACTTGCCATAAGTCCTCCAAAGTGGTGAACGGCGTTCTAGTGGGCTTATGTTTTGGTAACTATTATAGGGAATCATTGTAAATGACCATGCAAGACATCTTAGAAAGTTTCGCAGAATTCCGTCGAGTCTAAGTCAGTTTTTTTTAATTAAATTTCCCTAAGTTTGGAGGTTTAATTATTTAATTAATTAATTATTTTTGAGCAATAATTGTAAAAACTAGGTCCTTGGACTTTTGATAGGGGTTTTTGTGCTCAAAAGAAATGGAATAACACCCCCTACATCCATGGACCAAGTTTCAGCTCAGTCGGACAACTTTAGCCATGGGTTAGTCCACCCGGAGTGTCAGTCAGTCTAAAACAACAATTTTAATTGCTAAAGTCCAAACATAGCAAAATTGTAAAGCTGTAATAATGAGTTAGAGGATGTGAAAAGGTGAAATGATGGTTAGAGAGAGCTTCCCTAAGCATAACATGACCCTCCCAACCTTTTTCAACCTTGTTTACCGCTTTTCCACTTCTCCTCAATAAAAAGTTACGCCCCCCTAGGGGGATTGACGTTTTTCCTCGTAGGGAACGTTGTAACTTGGTTTTAAGTGTGTGGGGGGCTCCCCTCTCACATGCTTTACCTTCATTTAACCCCCACGTCACCTTCTAGAGTGTTTCCACACTCTTTTACCTCACATCCAACCCTCCATTCATCTCCCCATCCCAAGAGGTGCGCCCTCCAAGAGGAGTTACACCCCCCTCTTCTTGAAAACTCAAAAAATAATTTTTTTTAAATTATTTTAAACCTTTCCTCTACCTTGGCATCAATCCCAAGGCCTCCCACACTCATTTTTCTTGATCCCAACATTTTCCATCCCTTCTACACCCTAGATCTATTTTGCAAACCCTAGGTGGTGCACCCTAGCCTTGAGATCTACTCTATTGCTTGGTGGTGGACACTTGGCATTGATCCAAGAGAGGTAGGTTTGCCTCTCCAAGTATAAATAGATCTCATTTCTCCTCCCCAAGACACCATATCTTGAGCTATTGTTATGCTACTTGATTTTCCACTCTCTCTCTCTCTCTATCATTCCATTTTTCCATTCTTGCTCTTAGGGTTTTGGAGTAAGTACTCTCCAAGATCTATTTTCTTGAGTAATAAAGAGAAACCTTTGGAGGACTATTGGAAGAGTTATGCACGTGCTTTTTCTTGCCATACACGAGGTAATCTTGTTCTAATATTTGTTTGGTGATTGCATCTTTGGATCCTAAGGTAAAATGTTATTTGGGTAGATCTAGTAATGCACATGCTTGTAGATCTATGTATCTTGAATGCTTAATAGGATAGAAATGTCATCTTGTTAATGCATGCAACATATTGTCTATCATATGCTATCACTTTTCAAGATCTTTGCAAGTTTAGCTTCAAGGCATCATTGGGAACACCTTGATTACAAAAGATCCTTTGAGCCATACTCAAACTCCATCTCTTTCTCAACTTTACTCTTCATCTATATTGTTGTTCACTCTCATACATTTCAGCTAGCATAACTTAGTTAGATAGGTCATTTCTATACACATTTTATCACTTTTTCTTGTGGAAGGTTCTTGCCCTAAAAAGCAAGGGTTTTTCCATCATTTTTCTTGGTTGTGTGTAGCTCTTTTAGCAAGGGAAACCTTGCTGGTTTTGCAGGTATCAGATCTGGTTGAGAGGAGTCTTGGCTGCCCAAAGGACTTCCACACAACACCAAAGGGCCCTCCAAGGGGTTTGGTAGCTATCTCTCAACCCACCCTTTCTTTTTCTTGCATTTTGTACGTTTTTTTTTCTTCTTTTACTTGTTTGTGTGAGGCTCATAGTGTAGGAGGAGAAGTGGTACGGCCTCCTCCCACTTGTCAGCTCTTGGGTAGGTAGGACGTGGCTTAGATCTTTCTTTTCTTTCCATTTTTTAGCCTTCTTTGAGGCAGGACGTGGGTAGCTTAGTTGCTCGGTTTGCTTGTTTGCTCTCTTGTTTCTTCTCTATCTTCTTGCTCATTTGTTTTTGCTTGCTTATATCTATATCATTATTGTCTAATATAAACAAGATAATTAATCACTAACCTAGTTGGGAGAGGAATACCCCAAATAGGTTAGGTTAATCTTCAATGTGTTATTGATCTAAATGCTTAGTATTTTGATACACATGTTCTAGATCTAGATCAAACACCTAATAACTACCTAGAGTAAGCCTATTGGGCCTCTTAATCAACTAAAGTTAGATCTCATGCATGCTTAGTTCTTTCAAGTGCTTATCTTTAGGCTCATGCTTAGATCTTAAATCTTAAATGTTTAAGTGCTCTAGAATTTGATGGTTTATT
>JASDQU010028682.1:7163-18922 GCA_032191745.1 Picea mariana
CAGACAATCGAGTTTCGGGAGAAGGAAGATAGCAGGAAGTACATCTACACAAGGAAAAAAAACTGGGGGAGCCAGTTCATGAAGTAGTATTCAAGTATCTACACCGTGCAGAGGTAGTATTTCAACATTCAAGATGACAGGACATGACCTGATCCCACCATTAGGTTACCAAAATTCAAAGGAGAGACGTCAGAGGACCCAGAGAAGCACCTTTTTATCTGTGAAAAGATTTGGGGAAAAAAACAGATGACAAACAAAGACACTAAACTTGCACAGTTATCTATCACACTAAGAGATCACGCACTGGATTGGTATATGAGTTTAGCTGGAAATAGTCCACCAGGGACAACCATAACGACTTGAGATATCAAAAAGCTGCTGATAAATGAGTTCCAGAAGCCGAGTTTAGAGGATCAATACATGAATGATATGATAGAAATCAGACAGAAACCCAGAGAATTTGTATGGGATATTGACCAAATATTTAAACGACTGAAGGGAAAGCTAAAATAAGTCATGACAGATATGAAATAGAGACATCTATTCGTCAATTCGCTGTTACCACACTTGAAGTATCCGTTGTGACAACATAATTTTCAGACGCAGGCAAAGGCTCTCTAGACAACCCTGCAACTGGAAGAAAACCAATATCAGAAGACAGATCCAACCATCGAGGAGCTGAAGGAGGATCTCAAGAACTTGAAATTCCAGCTAAACTAGAACAAGAGTAAGGGAAAAAGAGAAGCTGTTTGGTGTACCACATGTAGGATAGAAGGACACCTTAAGAACAAATGTCCAACATTCACGTAGTACATGGAAACATGAATTCCAAATCCATTACCAACAGGAGAAATATGGTGCGAGATCTGTAAGAAACAAGATCATGATCCATACAATTGCCCAATGATGCATAAGTACCAGACAGTAACGAAGAGCTCGTATTGCAACTTTTGCAAGTCAGTAAGCCACAATGACAAAGATTGTAGAACCATGGACTTGATGAGGGAAAGAAAATCAGATGCATACATGGTGTAGGTAGAAATGATGACCGGGAAAGACGCACCTCAAGTTAACCAAGTACCAACCCCATACAACACTATGCAACAACAATATAACACTCTGCAACAACCATACAACACTGCGCAACCACAGTTTAATACCGCACACTATAAGCAAGAGCCTCAGTATAACACGTCGTGAGGGGATCGAACTAGCTACAGAGGTGGAGGAAGAGAAAGAGGAGGCTTTGGAAGAGGTAGAGGACCAATGGTATGTCACAATTGTCAACAACCAAGAAACTACACAAGAGAATGTCCACTTCCACCAGCAACCTATATGTATTGTTGCGCATCAGATCATGACACAGAAGAATGCCCGACACTATTAGAGAAGATCCAGGAGAAGAGAAATCAGAACAATTAGAATGTTTAGTGGATTTCAACATAAGCGAGGGATGAAGGAAGAAACATCAACATAGTTACACGGGAGGAGATAAAACAGGAAACGATGTAGTACGACAATATCCAACACAACACCAATGGGTGAAGAGGAATTCCGAACCAAGGAAGGATTTTGACGCATAGAACAAAAAAGAGATATTCAAGCAAGCCAGACAAGAATTCCTGAAGCTAGACATTGCATCGACATAAACTGTGCAACATAATAAAGAAGTACCAGAGCACGAGATGCCTCCATCGTTGGATCACACCAAAGAAACACAACCCATGGGAGAAGTAAGTACGATTAAACGCTTTTTGCAATCATGTGTAAAACTCCTCAATGATCTATCATCTATTACAATATTAAAAAATATGCTAGAAAGATGTAGCATAGAGGCAGAAGGAAATCTAGAACAGAAAACAATCAATCATCTACATACAAGGAGGAGAACAAGTAGAGAATTCAGGTTGAATGCCAACATTCGAGATTTCAACATGGGAGATATTATACTGGATTTAATATCCAAAGTCAATGTATTACCCAAGAAGACATGGAAATGTATGGGAGAGCCCACACTAGGATATTCACTGGTTCAACTGAAACTACCAAACCAACACAGAGTTCTACCGATTGGGAGACTGAAAGGGGTAAYGGTAGATCTAGATGGAGTGAGGACTAAAGCCGACTTTGAAGTAATCGAGATAGTGGATCGCACAACACCTTATACAACATCTCTTGGCTTATATTGGGCATTCGATAACCAGGCCATAATCAACTTAAAGACACATAAGATGACCTTTGAGTYAGGAGAATACAGATTCATTGCACCATTGGACCCATCAGAAGCTGAAAGGTTTGTAGAACTTACTTGCTTGGACCTGRAGGAAATTAATCAGTTGTACAGAAGAACTGCGTGAGATGAAKATTACGTGAACCCATCTGCATATGGGGTACTTAGTTGGAGAAGCATCACCTCACGTGCGTCAAAATCAGATACATGCTTGGAAAATTGGCAGCAGAGGTTACATGAAGTCTCCATAAGAAGATGAGCAAGAATAGACTGTGTAGTAAGATGGGTAGGTACGGAGATAAGGGAACCTCCCAGCTTCCACGGGGTGAACGACCTAGAAACATTCTTAACACGGTATGAAGATGATGTGTTAGAAAATCAGAGGCTCTTAGCCCTAGGTATAGAACTCAAGGAAACACCTGCGAGATGGTGGGGTTCACACAAAGAAACAGTCAAAGACTGGTATCAATGTATGCGATTACTGCGCATTAGGTTTGGCGTAGAACAAGGAAGAAACTAGCTGTAGAAATATGATGGAAAGGGGGCACCAACAGAGCACTTGTAGAAGTGCAGAGCACTATGGAAAATGACACCACCAGAGGAATGGCCTCACTATTTCATGCACACATTAGAGGGAATCCCAACAAACTGGTATATAGACCAGGAACCACGCAAAGGAACTACGAGTTGGACATATTACAAGAGAAATTTACAATCACTTTATCATTTGAGCATGAGAACCCCAACATAGAAAAAACAGTTAAACAAATCAGAGGGGTGATATTCATTAAGAAACCAGAAGTTGAACTCATGACAGAGGAACAACATAAAAATAGAAAGACAGTGGAAGAACTATTGTCATGCTACCACGTGCAGGAAGAAGCACCAGAGGAAGATGACCCATATTCATATTGAGGAAATTGAAGGAGAGAGAGAATTGGAAGGTCCACCTTTGGAATCACAAGTAATTGTTGCACCGATCAAGGTGAATAAAGTCAGCATCGGGACAATTGAGAATCCCAAAATCGCCAGCATTGGAGACTACTAGGATGAACAAACAGTGGAAACCATAACAAAGTTACTACGCGAGTACATCGACATGTTTCTGAGATCGTTCACATAAATGAAAGGAATAGCAGGAGAGCTAGGAGAAATGAAGATACCGCTAAGAGCTGAGGCAAGATTGATCAGACAATGACCATACAGACTAAACCCGACATATAAGCAAAAAGTCAAAGCTGAGATTGATAAGATGTTGGAGGCTGGAATCATAGAACCTGTAGAGGAATCTGAATGGGTAAGCCTGATGGTAGTTCAGGAGAAGAAACAAGGGGGGATAAGAATATGTGTTGACTTGAGGAAGTTGAACGATGCATGTCTACATGACCCTTTCCCTACTCTGTTCACAGATGAAGTGTTGGAGAATGTAGGAGGACATGAAGCTTATTTATTCACCGATGGATTCTCGGGATACCATCAGATCAAGATAACACCAGAAGATAGATACAAGATCACTTTTTCCACGGAATGGGGATCCTACCAATATAAAGTCATGTCGTTTGGATGGAAGACTGCACCAACAATATTCTCCAGAGTAGTCATAGCTGCATTTAAATATTTTTTCCACCAGTTTCTAGAGGTATATTTGGATGATTGGACAGTCTATAGTCTATTGAAAGACCATGTATAGGTCTTACAGATGATGTTATAAAGATGCAGGAAGTGCCAGACATCGTTAAATATCAAGAAGTGCATATTCATAAAACCTTTTGGGATACTATTGGGCCATATAGTATGCAATAAAGGATTGCTATTAGATCCTGCCAAGATTGCAGTAATTGTTAAATTGCCACCACTAAAAACAGTCTGTCAATTGAGAGCGACATTAGGACACACAAGATACTACAGGAAATTTATCAAGGGGTATGCACAGATCACTGCACCAATGGGGAAATTGCTAAGGAAATACACAAAGTTCCTGTGGAATGAGCACTGTTAGCACAGTCTGGATACCATGAAAGAGAAGATGGTAACCGCACCAATATTAGTATTCCCAGATTGGGGAAAGACATTCCACGTACATGTAGATGCATCGATCATAGCACTTGGAGCTGTTCTGGTGCAACTCAGAGCAAGAGAATTGGAACATCCTATAGCATTTGCTAGCAGAAAATTGTTAGAATCGGAGTAGAAATACAATACCACAGAGAGGGAAGGATTTGCTATGGTCTATACANATATTCATAACACCTTTTGGGATACTATTGGGCCATATAGTATGCAATAAAGGATTGCTATTAGATCCTGCCAAGATTGCAGTAATTGTTAAATTGCCACCACTAAAAACAGTCTGTCAATTGAGAGCGACATTGGGACACACAAGATACTACAGGAAATTTATCAAGGGGTATGCACAGATCACTGCACCAATGGGGAAATTGCTAAGGAAAGACACAAAGTTCCTGTGGAATGAGCACTGTCAGCACAGTCTGGATACCATGAAAGAGAAGATGGTAACCGCACCAATATTAGTATTCCCAGATTGGGGAAAGACATTCCACGTACATGTAGATGCATCGACCATAGCACTTGGAGCTGTTCTGGTGCAACTCAGAGCAAGAGAATTGGAACATCCTATAGCATTTTCTAGCAGAAAATTGTTAGAATCGGAGTAGAAATACAATACCACAGAGAGGGAAGGATTTGCTATGGTCTATACACTTCAGAAGTTTAGGCATTATTTATTGGGAAAAAATTTCAAGATGTTCACAGACCATTCAATGCTCAAATACCTCGTCAACAAGCTAGAGTTGGGGGGGATAATTTGTAGATGGTTATTTCTGATCCAATAATTTGACTTTGAAGTGATAGTCAAACCAAGAAAGTTGAATGCAGGACCTGATTACCTGTCTCAGATTACTAATGGAGAGGAACCTACGAATCTAGAGGACAACTTTCCCGACGCTTAGTTATTTTCAGTCCATATAGCCGATGAATAATTTGTAGACATCATCCAATACTTGAGTATAGGGACTACACCATAGGAATACAACACTGTGCAGAAGAAAAAAATGGTAGTCCAGGCTGCAGACTATCAGTTGATTGCAGGACACTTATACAAAATGGGTGCAGATAGTATCTTGAGAAGATGTGTGCTAGAACATGAAATACCAAGTATTTTAGTAGAATCCGATGAGGGAATAGCAGGAGGACATTATGCATGAAAATATATTGCATAGAAGGTATTGTGTGCAGGACTATGGTGGTCGACCATCCACAGTGACTAAAAGGACTACTGCCAGAAATTTGATGTATGTCAGAGAGTTGCGAAACCGAATAGAAGGGATGAGATGCCTCTGCAACCACAAGTAAATTTGTAGATATTCGACGAATGGGCAATAGATCTTGTGGGACCAATTAACCCACCAAAAAAAATGTCAGGAGCGAGGTACATTATCACTGCTACACAATACTTGAAAAGATGGGCAGAAGAAACACTGGTAAAATATTGCAGCGCATAGACAACAACACACTTCCTGTTTGAGGAAGTGATCACTAGATTTGGATGGCCAAGGATTTTGATGAGTTGCTAAGGCACTCACTTCATCAACAACACTATTAAGGCTATGAATCAACAGTTTGAAGTTCATCATCAAAATAGTACACCATATCATCCTCAAGCAAATGGAACAGTGGAATCCTTTAACAAAATCCTTAAAAATGCAATGACGAAGCTCTGCAACATTAATAGGGATGATTGGGAATTGAAGATACCAACAATAATGTGGGCACACATGACCACATGAAAAAAATTGATAGGACAAACACCATTCATATTGGTATATGGACAAGAAGTAATGGTGCCCTTAGAATTTTTGGTCCTTAGTCTGTGCATAGCAACAATTACAAACATGACAGAGAGGGGCACATTACAAGAAATACTAAATCAACTGATGATCATGGAGGAAGAGAGGATTCTAGAAGGGTTTCACCAAGAAGTACATAAAGCAAGGGAAAAATATTGGCATGACAGACATATAAAAAAAAAGGATTTCAAGGAAGGAGACTTAGTCTTGGTGTATGACAATAAATCCCTTCAACACCTAGGAAAATTCAGAATGCATTGGTTAGGACCATACAAAGTAAAGACTATCACAGAAGGGGGGGGTGTATAGTTGAAGGATTTGAGAGGTATATAACTTAGAGGGATGATTAATGGGAGTCGACTGAAGTGGTATAGGGACAATCGACCTCCTGACACTTGAGAAAAAAAACAAAAAAACACAGAGGAGATACCGTGCCAAACATCAGAAGATAACAACAAAGGCATAGTGTGCCGAAAAAGGAGAATGAGCGCATACACTCGGAAACGCTAGAACGACGGAGAAAATACCAACGACCACTAAAAAAGAGGAAACAATGGGAAAGGAAGATATGACAAATAACGACCAACAAACGATGAATATTCAACTTAAATGAAAAAAAATGATTGACGAGACGCCACATTAACTAGACCAACTGGAGATGGCAAGTGAAATCAATGAAAAGTATGCAGGAAGTGCCAGTTCCATTAAAATGAAAATTGGGTAACGTCTCCGAGAAGCTTCACACGATTCCTATATAAGCTAGTACATGGATTGGGGAGGTTATTGAGAAATTAAGAAAAGAAGATAACAATAGGGTATATAGAGTCGAGAGGGAAGTTTATAGAGGTTACAGAGGCCACTAAAGTTTGATGGACAATATCCTTAACACCATGGAACCACCCAAACTAGGAGAATCGATCCAGACTAGAAAATGACCCCAAAGCAATGCTAGATCACCACCGCAAGAACAAGGAAGCGAAAAACAAGTACCTCATCCTCCAGAAGTCATCAATGCGGACGAAATCCCGTCGCCCAATAGGAAACCAAGAATCCCCACACCTATCGTGGAGGAAACCCAACAAACAACACCAGTGGGCATGGAAATTGATGTGCTAGAAGGGGGACATCACCAACATGATGAGGATGCAGGAAATCATTCGCACCCCGAAAAACTTGAAGAAGCCTCGAGAGTTAATGGGACGGTCCCAAACCAGGAAGAAGCAACCGCGTCAGAAAGGTCACACACAACTATGCCGGAATAGCCAAAGGAGGGCATAGTGGAATATGTCACCGGCTGAGAAGATGAGTATGTAGAGGAGCAAACAATGGAGGCAGGAACCTCGAGTCAGCCACCCCAGCGGAAGAGAAAATAGTCGGTACCAAGGTTACCGCGCAAGCAGGCCTCCATAACCATTGTCTTGTTGCGCATTCTAGAAGGGGTACATATTGAAAGTAACATGTTAGGTCACATAGATAAATTGAGGTACTTAGATCATGACGTGATAGACACAGACAATTTACCATAGTTTTCCAAGAAATTTTACCTACATACTGTGGGTATAGGACCCTTTGGCAAACCAATTAACCAACTAGTCTAGTGGGCAGCTGGACTGGCCAAAAATGAGATTCTAGACATGCTGGTCATCCCGCACTTTGGGAGGGGCCAATACGCAAACAAATGTGTTAAGAAGATGATGGTAGTCACCCATGAAGAATACCTGTGGCTGGAACAGATCATCTCAATTGAAACAAATCTCATTATATACATCACAGGGCTGCCATCACGGGGGGAGACACCCGTGCAGTTCCTTGATGAAAAAGTGAAGGAGAAAGAAATAGCCGAGGAAATGAAGAAAAAGTGTGGTACAGAAAGGGGGTCCCTGTGGAATCATAATCAAGTGTATTAATGATGCAACGACATGAATGGCCACAAAAATTATGGCATGCAAGTTACTGAGGAAATGCTGCAAGGAGGAAGTCCCTGTCGGGGTTGTTGCAGCTGCAACTCAGTGTGCGGAGAGAACCACACTCAGTTGGGCCCCATATTTGTTGAATCTGTTCCTGGAAGACTACAAGGACACGCAAGACTTGGGGACATAATTTCACTATTCATGGCTACTCATCCTGATCGCCTTGATCGGATGGAAGGAGCCTAGGTATTCATTCTTTGTCACAAGACCCAATCCTTGCCACACAACATGATACCTATCATTGGGGTGCTTTTTAGAGCCCAAGAACAGAAAGGTGAATGCAACCATATTCGAAGGATATTATACCGACCCATAGGAGGGCATCATCAACACTTGACGAGTTACACCGAAAATGATTGCGTAGTATCAGGGCATAGCTAACTTCAAAGCGACTAGGCATGCAATGTGGATCAAAGAACGGAAGGATCCTGACAATCGAGGGCTACAACTATGCTATTGCATCAAGGAGGAGGATATAGAGATGGCCATCAAGGATTGGAATGATGAATGGAGGATTCCGGTCCTTTATCAAGAAATTACCTAGATATAGAGGCAGAGGTAGGGTAGGAAAAACCACCTACAAAAGAGATAAAAGTGCCCAAGAAGCCAAGGACAGGTCAAAACAAGGCACAAGAAAAAAAGGGGGGGGTGTCCAAGAAAGGCACCCAGGTGGGGAAGAAGAACAACACCCAGGTGCCACAGGTATGGGAGAAACAAACAAGGAAAACACAAGGAACCACATCAAGTGCTACTCAGCAGGACCAAGGCCAAACAAAGAGGCCAGTCATACAAATGAGGGGTGCGCGCAAGAAATCTAAGGCACACATAATGCCACTAGAATATAAGGTCACAGAGGATGACGTGGACCTTGTGGCTAAAATGGTCTAGGATCGAACAACGAAGAATTTTGACGATGCTCAACACCAAAGGGACACGATTGAGGAGGATCTGGAAGACATGAGGAAACCCCTCCAACAGATCAAAGAAACATAGGGGTCTAACAGAGGCATAGAAGCAGTCTAATCAACATCACAGGCAGGAGCCGAGGCTGCATTGAGAAAGCAGGACAGGATCCAGACGACCACACAACCGAGCTCAACATTTCACATCACACCCAACATGCTGCACATGGATGAAATCGTGGGGCACACACCCTTGAAGGATTAGGCCCAAATACAATTGGTAATTGTAACACACCCGTCCCCTTAAAAGATTTCCTAGGGATGGGGCATCAAATGTTTTCTCTCCTTAACATCTCCAATCCTCTATCTGAGGTCTTTGTCCTCTTCTACTTACCCGTAGCATTCTAATGACTGTTACCAGGCTCAAATACGAGCTTTGGGTTGCAAATTATGGCTTCCCAAATTTCTTGGGGTGCTCTTGCCTCATGCTGCAACCAATTCTCCTGGAGGCACAATCATCCAAAACCATAGAAAAATGATGAACGGTCCTTGTTCCTCACTGAGATATATGACTCTATCTCTTCCTTGGGAAATTAGGGCTTCTATTGGCACAAGGGCAGACCTAGGGTTCAACACTACAACAACGCACCAACAAAACCCTAACTACTGGCCCTTTCGGCAACACCTGTGAAGCAGATGAAGTCTCACCTGAGGTAGAGGTAGGGGTGGTTGCAGGAATTAGGTATATGCAACCTTAGATAGGACAAAGATCTATGATTATAATACTTGATAGAGCACTTAACATCGTTAGTTCATCATTGTTTAACCAATATCTAATCCGCAGAGAAAATAGAGCATCATAGTATTCACCTCGATCTAATGTATMTAATCACTTAGCATAAAKAAAGGGATCAGATCTGGCATATTCAAGCACTAAGMACATTCACCTATATCATATCTAACATCCATATTCATCATAAGCACAAAACATAAACATATCTATCTATCTATCAAGCACTTAGAAAATAACACATGAATATATTAGAACATCGCACAGAGAAGAATAACACAATATTTACGTGGTTCACCCCCACCCTGGGGATACGTCCACCAACTCTTCTTCTTTATTAGCTTCGATCAATCATCTGCATGCACAGAGCCACAAAAACCATACTCCGCATAGAACAGGAGATCTGCATGCACCTCACCAGATCCTCCTTCCCCGAGCCAGGTCTAGCACAAAGAATTTCACAGTCTATTACAACCACTTGCACTTAGCTTTACAGTCTCTCACAATATGAAAAGAGCATCTACAAATCATACTTGCACTTATCTTATCAGCCTTACATCACATAGATGCCTCTTCCCCCTCTTTACATTTCCTAGAAATCTATTTATACTTTACAAAATAGGCATAAACATGGGTAAACCCATGAGCCAACATTCCATTCCCATTACATGTTCCCAAATCCCAAAAAGGTCCCAAAAAGGGGCCGATATCCCATGACCTCTTCTTCATCTTTCGTTTCATCTTCGACAGGCTGTCGAAGTCCCAAAATAGGTCAACATGACCAAGAATCTTCCAAAACTTGGTCAAGGGCCAATAGGCCCCCAACACTCACCCGTGACTCATCCAGAGTCACTCTGGTCTCATTAGCACTGATTAAAATGCCTCGATCTTGGCTCGAGTTGCTTTGAATTGTTGCGGTGCTATGGCCTCCTATTCAGAGAACTCTTGGATGACTGTATCATTGATAGGTCCCTCTAGACGCTGTTCAGCTGTAGTGATAACCTGCTCTAGCTCTGCTCCTTGGCCTTCTACCTCTGTAAAAAATTGATAGGCCTTGTCTTGTACGGGTCGGAGCCTCTGAGTTACCTCCATAACTATGCTATGGATAGTATGGATTTGCTACTGTGCAGTGTGTTTCTCTTGGGAGCACTTCATTATTTCCACAACTAATAGGGACTTCAGCTGCGCCTGTATCTTTTCTGCTTGATACTTCACCTCTTGGAATTGTGACTCCAGTGCCTTTAATTTTGGGTTCTTTGTGATTTGTTCATAGATCTGGGCACTATGATCAGTGAGGTGCTTACATTCCAAGGTAAGATCCTTGAGCCTTTCAACTGCGCTCCTGGCGGTTGCTTCCCTTTGGTCTCTTACATATTGTGGGGTCTCAGGTACTACGCGTAGTTCCAAGTGTGTGATGTGTTGTTGTAGCTGATGGAGCACTTCTTCAAGTTGCGCTACTTGTTGTGGTACTCGATCTTTGGCCTTTACTTCTATGACTGTCACAAAGAAAATTTCTCTATTGACCATTTCCTTTACTTCGAGTTGCTCCGTGAGCAACTGTTTCTTTTCTTGCTGCAGATGTGATTTTTCTTCATCAAACTTCACTTGGAGAGCAAGCTTTTCCTGTTCTATAGCACTGTGTTTCTCTACGAGTACTCCTTGTACTTGTGTCAATGCTTGGGTGGCTTGCGCTATTTCTTCCTGTGCTCGTCGAAGGCGAGCTTCGACTGTATCGGATAGGCGGTGGAGTTGAGCTGGCTCATCTCCCAATTCTAGCTCTCCCGATGCAGTGGAGACTACATGGCTGGACTATAGGGCCTGCTGTACCCCTCGGAGTTCAGTCTCAACTCGATCATACATATCTTCTTTCTTTTCTTCTTGTTTCTCTACTATTTCCAGCGAAGCATCTTGCATGGATTCTATGAGGAAGTCAAAGTCATCGGAGGTGAGGATAGTCTACATATTTGTCATGGTGGCCTTCGATTTCTTCCGGGAGGAAGG
>JASDQU010028682.1:29244-57048 GCA_032191745.1 Picea mariana
TCATTTATTCCACTCTACAGTCTGAGTGGGTCTAATGGTTAAGAACATGTGTTTCCTTTTAAGAGGTTACACGTTCAAATCCAAAGGGGGGTAGGGTATGTATACCTTCGGAGACTTTACCAGTCAAATCGTTGAGCGGAGGGGGGTCCCTTGTCCCACAAACAAGGGGGTCTCATACACCAATTTGGTGTGCTGGTTTGGCCGTGACCTTAAAAATAGATTCTTATTAATACAGCTTGAGTGGGCCTAATGGTTAAGAACATGTGTTTCCTCTTAAGAGGTCACAGGTTCAAATCCAAAACCCCTGGACTTGAGTGAGCCTAATGGTTAAGAACATACACCAATTTTAAAAATAAAAATAAATTTTAAAAATAGATTATTATTATTATTATTATATATAATTTATTATTAAAACAAAATGGAAATAAATCATGATGTATTTCCTCCACAATTCTATCCCTTTCCATTTATTCCACTCTAATATAATATCATTAACCTTGTGAACATTAATCTTCATTCTTTCACATAAATCATAATCTTATTCATTATTCTCATAATATAATAGTATTTAACTAACGACCTTTGATCTCCCATATATTAATAACCTAATTACTGATTATCACATAATAAAAATATGTAACAATTTATTTAATAAACCAATATTTGTGTTGTCTACACCTAATTAATAGGTCGACTCATTTATTCTTGTATCGGGATTTTTATATTATGTAATCCATAATTTTTATGTTTGGTGAGCTAAGAATTTATCTAGTAAGGTTCAAATATTAACAACCATACAAAATTAAAGCGTAGGCTTAAATTAGTCACGAAAGTAGCTTTATAACTTGCAATTCGAAATTTACACGCCAATTCAAGGAGTCGACGGTGTGACAAATTTATGGTCATTCAGTGGAAATATATTCTACAGACGTAATAAAAATTTCAATCAATGTTGATCTACTCGGATATAAGGATATCTCTAGTTACCTCAACTAAAGGAAATTTGCGCCAAGTTGGAAATCTGGTTAAGAAAAATCCGTCTCAAAACAAATACAATCTAGACCCCAGAAAGAAATTCCTTAGGTCTGAGCGAAATTTAAGAGATAAATTGCCCTCTCCCTCAGTGACAGATTGCCTGCGAATTCCAAGGAAAAGTCTCAATCGGTCTGCGATATACCTAATCTTCCACGCTTATGCACATTGACCCCAGATGTTACCTCGCAGATTCTTGGATTACTGAAGTTTCAATTCTACCGAAAAATCCGTATCCAGTTTATGTAGTAAAGGAAATAGAACCGAGGATGCACCGCTCGTCTAAAAGTTTACTCAAGCTTAATTGGTGAAATCTTTTGGTAGTATTTAAATTTACACGTATAAAAATTCTTAAATTCAACGATAACCACAAGTCCCATCAGGATTTTGTTCTGGTTACAATTTGCTCCATAATCATGGCCTAATTTTCATAGGTTTGATACAGAGAGCAGACCGATCAAGAAAAATGGATTCACTTATACTCGTTTTAGGGTTTCATAGGTTTGATACAGAGAGCAGACCGATCAAGAAAAATGGATTCACTTATACTCATTTTAGGGTTTCATAGGTTTGATACAGAGAGCAGACCGATCAAGAAAAATGGATTCACTTATAATCGTTTTAGGGTTTCATAGGTTTGATACAGAGAGCAGACCGATCAAGAAAAATGGATTCACTTATACTCGTTTTAGGGTTTCATAGGTTTGATACAGAGAGCAGACCGATCAAGAAAAATGGATTCACTTATACTCGTTTTAGGGTTTCATAGGTTTGATACAGAGAACAGACCGATCAAGAAAAATGGATTCACTTATACTCGTTTTAGGGTTTCGAAAACACCAGTGTGTAAAATATTAAAGTCAAGAACTACAACGACACAAAATCTGTTTCTCTTGTGAAACGAGATACCCACGATTCTCAGCGTCTCTATCACATTTCGAGAGCATAGTCCCTTCTGAACCCGATCAAAAACAGGAATCAAAGCATAAATATCATTGGGGAGTTAGAGGAAAGAAATATATAGAAGGGAAGGTAAACCCTATTGGGTCATCGTGTGTGCAGTGCAGATCTCTGTAGTGCTCCAGATCGATATTTCTCTAAATGACATTGTAATACTCTGAATCTAAAGTGAGTATAGCGCTCTTCTATTCATTAGAATGGTAAGATAATAAAGAAACAACTTATCCTCATAAGCGGTCTATCAAGAGATGGTTTGAGATCTGTTAACATTTGAAAACAGAATTACTATTGTTGGGACGAGAGTTTGGAGTCGTTAGCAACAACATAATTAAATTGATAAATATTTTGTTCTAGGTGTATCAAGTCTCGAACTAGAATTGTTTCATCATACATAACCATCGATAATCATAATTTAAACACAGAATATGTTGCCTCCATCATACATAAACATCGATACTCATAATTTAACAAAAAATAGGTGGCAACCTGATATTTAACATGTTGATATTAAATCTAGAACTTGCACATGTCCTCCTTGCTTCAGTTTGCTAATTCAGAGACTTCATCGGTACCTTCCAATCAACTCTAGGGGTACTCTTCTTCATTTTTAAGAATTAAATTAAATATTATTCACCCACAACACATGTAACACTCTCCTCAAGTTGCGCATGTTAAATCCCTTTTTAATTTAAATAATTAAGCATTTTCCCTCACATACACAATTAGTTCCTAAGTTTTCTCCTAGTTGTCTCTTACTTCCCCAATTCCTCTTTTATTGTGTCCCCTAATTAATTTACAGTTGGAGTTGGATTAATACTCTTCTCTTAGTTAGGATTTTAGTGGTTGATTAACTTAGGATACTAGCTCTATGTTGACCACCCATTCTCTCATGAATATATTATCTCTTAAATACAAATTCATTTTTCTTTATTTCATGCACACATTGTGCACATGTCTAGATTTTTATTCCTATTCTTCCTTTACTAAAGTTTATTAAGTCTAATCTCCCTTAGACCCAATCCTACCATTTCTAGGATTTTATTAAGCATATAAATACACTTAGATTTGATTATGTTCTCTTCAAATTCAACATAAAATCATATAAAGTCATTTCTCTTTTCTATCAAATTTAATCAATTATTTTTATTTTCTAAGAGGTCTAAGTATTCACTTTATTTTCTAAGGTATTATAGATTTTAATTGACTCACTTTTTATTTATGCGATGTGCCCTTCAAGACACACCTCCTTGTTCCAAGGGTGCCACTCGTCATTGACTAGTTGGAAGTTGTCGAACTCTTGGAGTCAATACTCCATTTTTCGACCTTGTGTGAGACTAAGGGATTTCCGAGGAATAAGGAAGCTTCCTTATTGAGTGACCCTCAATTATTCTCGTGAGAGACTGTCTCAATCTTCCCTCATGACATCGTGATCCTCTTGGAACAAGGTAGTCCTTAACCTTCATTTCATATCACTGAGGGAGGGCTAGTACGCTGTGACAGGGACACTTCCACACCTCTCTATCATCAATCTCGTATCTGTGTATGACCCCTTTAATCCATATGCGATTCAAATTAGCAAGCTTCACCATGCCTTCATCCACTAGCAAAGGTAACATCAATAACTCATATACATAAAATCCATAATTGAAATCATCATATAACACATATTTATAAATCAAGTACTCAAACCAAAATAAAGGTCCACTCCCTGACTCAATCCAGAGTCCAAGGAAGTTTATTGATGCCATCAACATCCTCAACATGTCACGTTTCCTGCACACTTAGGAAACCTCATCATAATACATGTCAATGCTATACATCAAATAACATATCATATCAATCTCAATACGCAACATAACATAACTCATAAATCAAAACATAATCATAATGTACCATGGTTTAACCGAATCACTTGCTCGCAAGTTTCCTCAAAGAATAAGTTAGTGTTTGAAAAAGTGATAAGTGGGAGTGGATGTTACATACACCTCCTCTTATTTTAAAATTCATCCCGAAGTTGTGTACAATCTAATAATGAAAGAAATAATCATAGATGATACTAATCTATATACCAACTACCAAAATAAATAAGGAAACTACCGGTGCATCTCATATGAGTCCTCCCATGTAGAAGAGTGTGGGATATAACTTCTCCACTATACCTTGACCTGATCGACTAATCAATGTCATAGATGTTGAGTGTGATGGTCTAGTATGTGGATTGGATCCACTATGAGTGCACCCTCATTTGATACCTACAATGAACTCAAGTCAATAACATGTGATGGATCTGAGATATAATGTCGCAAAACTGATACATGAAACACATCATATGTACGCCTCAAAGAACCAGGTAAGGCTAATCAGTAAGCACATGTCATTTCTTTTCTACTACTTCGAAAGGTCCCAAAAACATTGGACATATTTTAACACCCTTTCCAAACTGAATCGAACTCTTATGCGGCTTCACCCACAAGAAAAAATTATCGCCCACTTCATAACTACGATCAATGCGATGCGCATCAACATAACTCTTTTTCCCATCTTGCACTTCTTTAATCCTTTTCCTTATAGTTCCCATATGTTCTTCCATTTCTTGGATCACTTCTGGTCCTATTAGGACCCTATCCTCTAGTCGATCCCAACTCAGAGGTGTCTGACACGGTCGTCCGTAAAGAAACTCAAAATTTGACATCTTTATTGAACTCTGATAACTATTGTTGTATGAAAATTATACCAAAGGTAGAAACTCTTCCCAACTTTTTTGTTGTTCCATCACATAAATTCATAGCAGATTCTCAAGAATTTGATTCATTCTTTTTGTTTTTCCAACTGTTTGGGGGTGATATGTTGTGCCAAAATTCAATTTCATTCCTAAGGACTCTTGAAATCTAGTCCAAAAACGTCAAGTGAAGACTGATCCTCGATCGTATATTATCTTTCTTGGTACACCATGTAATCTCACAATTTTGTTAACAAAAATTGTAGCTATGTCTGGTGCCTGATACGTTGTACGAACTAGAATAAAATGTACACTTTTCATCAAAGTGTCGATGATTACAAAAATAGAATCATGTCTCCTTGCCATCAGTGGAAATCCAACAATAAAATTCATCGAAATTACTTCCCATTTCGATTCAGGAATCACATGTGGCTGTAATAAACCTGTTGTATGTCTATGTTCATCCTTCACTTGCTGACATTCAAGATATCTCACCACATAATTTACTATATCAGTCTTCATTCCCTTACAAAAGAATAAAGGTTTAAGATCTACCTTCATATTCGTGACTCTAGGATGAGCCATATACACTGCTCGATGAGCTTCACTCAAAATTAAGTTTCTCTTTTTGTCATTTGGTGGTACATAAATTCTTCCATTATATCTTAGTAGTCTATCACTCTTCAAAGAATAACCCTCATAACTCGGTATTATCATGGTATCTTGTCTGATATTGTCTTTTACTTCCTTGTACCATTCATCGTCAATATTTAACACTAAAATATTTTCTCAAAGATTCATTTTTAGTGGTATTACTGAGAAAATGCGAAGTCTTCAACTTAATTCATCCGCTACTCTGTTAAATGTTCCTTTGATATATGTGATCTCAAAATTGTAGTCTCTTAAAAGTTCTGACTAATGCCTTTGTCGCGCGTTCAATTCACTATGAGTAAATATGTGTTGCAATCACAATGATTAGTTTTTAACTCAAATTTTCGTCCAATAAGGTAACGTATCCACACTAATTGTGCAAAGAATATAACACATACCCAACACACTTCAGAAGAATTGTGAATTCGAGATATTGAATTACTCGAAGTTTCGAAAGACGAAATTTCGAAGTCACTCTCAGCCGTCGATCTGAGATACATTTTGGATAGTATTATGACTGTTAGATAAAGGAGATGGATACGTGTCACATGGGGAGATCTACATCAGTAGACCATGTCAGCAGGAACATGTGATAGACCACGTCAGCAGACCACAACAACAAGGACACATGGCACAATAAGATAATGACAAGTGTCAATATGAAATCGACAGATGAGGTACATGTAAATCACGAATCTAAGTGACATGTGGTTGCCAATAGACCCGTACAATGTCAACAAGTGATGTCTGTAAGTTACGTCACTCCGGGAGATTTACTTTGGGAATTTCGCCATCAACAAATGACCTAAGTCCCAAAGTCACGAATGCCGAAGTCCCGAAGTGGACATGAGTCGTCCGATCTGAAGAATACTTCGGGTGCATTCTCAACCATTGATCAAAATACAGTGGAAGGATAACATAAGTAGAATAGACGAAGTCTCGAAGTAAATGGTGGCCATCCATCTCAATGCTTGATTAAGTCCCAGCCGTCAGATTAAGCAGTGAAAGGATAAGTTTAAGAATCGAATCTGACCATTGATCTGGTTCTGCGAAATAAATGTGAACCATCCGATCTGTTCAACGAAATCGTATTCAGAATATTTGAAAGGAAAAAGTCCCGAAGTCCCGAAGTCCCGAAAGTCATCCATTTCATTGAGAGATTAAATCGTGAACGTTGATTCTGATAAGCGCTCATTTGGCCTAGCGTCGGGTCACCACCGTTGTTCATATGGAATAAAAGATATAAAGGTAAAAGATAATGCATCGCTAAAGTTGATAAGCCCGTGGTTTTGCGTTATCGGTCACATGTAATGGTTTGAAGGAAGCGCCTCTACAGAACTCAGTTTCTGAAATAATTGCAGAGATTCGGGATTGAGTTAAAAGATGAAATTGATCCATATCTATGATCAATTTAAGAAAAGACTTCATGGTAAGAATAATAAACTGTAATTATGGTTAAGTTAGATGAAGAGGTGCGATGGTCCAAACAAAGGGACACAGTGTATCACAGTCATGCCATTTTGAAGAATATATAAACAAGAAAGAGTGGTGAGAAGAAAGCGTCTTTGTAGTCTAGATCAGAAGATCAAAAGCTGAAGCAGATTCTAGGAAGGAAAGCTGAAGATACTTATGCAGTGAGGGTGGAAGGGAGGAGCATGGAAGGATTCATATCCTTAGTAAGAAAATTGTAAAAGATAAGGGAGTTGGATCTTCCTAGGGTTGGTGCCCTAAATACAAGGGAGTTGGTGCTTCCTAGGTTTGGTGCCCTAAATACAAGGGAGTTGGTCATTCCTAGGGTTGGTTCCCTGAAGAAGGGGATCTGTGTCTCCTAGAGTTGGTGCTCTAAAGAGGATTGGTGTCCTTCACTATTCTTTATAAAAAAATTGTAATTGTTGTTAAATATATTTATACAATTGATTTTGCATACAATTCATTGTTGATTCATTGTGATAATCAATAAAATATAAAAAGTGACTGCTAATTATGAAGAAAGGGTAATACCGATTCACCCCCCCTCTCTTAGTATTCCAACACCTTCAAGAAACAATTTTACCACTAGAAGGAGATCATGGATTATTATGAGAATGGAGTACCACTGTTCAATGGTAAGAATGGTTTAAAGTATAATATGTGGAGTGGTGGGACGAAATTGTTTTTACAGGAACAAGGTTATTATATTTGGCTATCAGTTGTTACAGAATATGATAGTTCAAAAAGGGAAAAGACTGCAGCCAAGAAGGAATTGAAGAAGAATAACAAAATAGAAATGGATTTCACTTAGGAAGGATTACCTAATCTAGTAGGAGAAAAGATTTGTAAATGTTCATAAACCAAAAAAATTTGGGATAAGTTACATGATATATATTCTTCACCCATTGCAGATTCAGAAAATGCCAAAGAAGATGCAGGTACATATCAAGAAGAAATATCTTCACCATGTCAAATAGATTCAGAAGATGGTAGATAATCACCAGAGATATGTTTTTTTCTTTAATTGTGAAAAACACAGAAATCTTGAAATAGAATGCCATGAAGGAAATGAGACAGAAAAACTAATTTAGAATGAAGACAATTATGAAGCAGAATTGATTAGTGCTTTAGATGAACTAAGAGAAGAAAATAAGTCACTCAAGAAAGAATTGATGAAACAAAAGGAAAGTGTTCACATTTTTTAAGAATCCTAATAGATCATCGAGAACTTATAAACTCAAGTAGAAGAAGCCAGAAAGATCGAAGAAAATCTTGAATATCAAAAGCAGTATTTGGAAGCCAACATAGCAACACAGAAGGAAGAAGCAGAAATGAGAGAGAATATATTGAAATATCATCTTAAGGAAATAATTAATGATCTAAACCAGCTTGAGGTAGAGTTTGGTCAAGAAGAGAAAGGACTTGAAGAAGAAATAATCACATTAAAAATTCATCTTGAAGAAGAAAAAATAACAGAAGAAGTCATGGAGTCTCAGATAATGAAGAAAGAAGAAGAGGTTGAGAAGGTTGAAGAAGAAGTTGTCACATTGAGAAGTAAAATATTCAAGATCAACAAGAACGTTGAAGAGACAGAAACATCCACATCAGTTATAGAAAACGAAGAGAAGCACTCTAGGTTGCTAGAAAATAAGAATGAAGAAAATAGAAAGAGTTATGTAGAAGTACTCAAAAGAAGGAATCATGGTCAACCCGAATCTAAGAAAACTATTGAAGATACATCTTCAAGAAGACCATCCATGTTCAAGCCACAAAGAAGCTTCAATCATGATCATGATAAGTCAAGGCAGAAATTCAGTAGGACTACACCACAAAGAAGTTCATTCACTCCCAGGTATGCAAATTTATTTTATGGTCATTATTTTTATTGTACTAATTTTGGACATAAGGTTGCAGATTGCAAGGATTATAAAAGAAATGTTCAAGCAAGAAATGCCCATGTGGCCCCACGTAACATTGAATGTTACAAATTTCATAACTATGGACACATAGCTAATGATTGTAGAAGTATGATCGATACTTCCATGAAAGAGAACACTGATATCAGATATAAGAAAGTATGGATAAGAAAACACAAAGAACAAGTGAACAAATAACAAGTCCCAGAGATCGCAAGATTGGGAATAAAATGAGATGAAGAAAATTCTACAGAGAAAAAGAAAGATGTTAGATACAGAAAGGTTTGGAAAATAAATGAAAGAAAATGATGACAGGGAAATAAGGAATAGGTTCAAGAGATTGTACTTTCAGGCATTGTAGTGAAAGATGAATCCACACACAGAAAGAAAGAAAGAAGCCAAAGCTCAGAGAAATGATAAATCTACCAATGAAGATGATGGTGAATACACATTAGAGCAAGAATTGTTCTGATCCATCTGACTTAGAGACTCCCAGGTAATATGAATATTAGATAGGGGGACTCTATGTGGAACCTATGACATACCAAAGAACCATCCTTCGAGTAGCTTGAAAATTTTTGTTAGCCTCTTTCTCATATACAATAATTAATTCTTAGTATACCACCTTTGTATATTTCACATGCTAGGATATAGTTGTTATCCTAAGTGTGTTTCTAGATTCCTATATTTCCTCCTCCTAACTTATCTCCTGATGAGGTGTCAATGTGAGAACAATTGATGTGGTTTCATTATTGTATTATATATTTGTATCATTAAGATGAATACAAAGTTGATAAATATGGCTTGAGGCCTTTTCCACCAATCTTCTTGTCCTAATATTCTTATGCTCAATTTCTTCAATTGGTATCAGAGCTCTTATAGTTCTTAAGGGTCTGTTAATCTTGAGAGCCATGGTGGTGATCTATGGAAGGTGAGAATATCAAATTTAAAGGTAGTGATCCATGAACCATTCAAATCTGAATTGATTAGTATTGATCGATGCAATGGTGTGAAGATGTGCATGAAGAAAGAGGATACAAGAGAATTAACCGTGAAGCAGAGAATTCATATCCAATCTTGGACCCAATAGTTTAGAAGGTGACTGTGCAAAGTGAAACATTGGCAAGGGTGTTGTAGGTACAAAGGATTCGTGAAGTGGAGTGGCTGCATAAAAGGAGGATGTGGTGTAAAATTCTGTGTGGAGGAGAAACAACTTAAAATCGTTGTCCAAACCGATTATGATAACTTCCTACCGAAATTTCAGCAACTGTATATTTATTTCCTGTAGAATGCATTTTCCAGATTTGTAAATTTCTTGCATAGCAAAAAAAATAAAAAATAGACTTAATTTTTAAATGTATTAAGAGCACACAATAAGATCTGATTTAAATACAAATTTGGAATAGAGGTTATGAAAAACCAATCATTTTGTGAGCACATATAAGGATTTATCGAGATTTCTTGTGAGCTTGCTCGTGACCTCCGGATCTTTGTAACCAACGACTCGGGAAATTGTCTCGAAAAATTTTCTATTGTTGAGAGCCCAAAAACTATCAATCTAATGTACTCTCCATAGATCGGACCATCAAAGGCCCTGATATACTCAAGCGTGTTCTTCTAACATCAAAATCATCCATGCCTAGATCTTCTTCATCTCTGAATGCACATCCCTGTTCCATCTATCAAAATCACAGTGAAATCCGCGCTTCTTAGAACAAATTTTTTAGATCTTCACAGTGCTCTATATTTCTTACTGTCGAACAACATAGACCTCCATGAAAAAACTGATTCAGATTGTTTCTTTTGTGTGGGAAGGAGGGTGGATTTGTCAGATAGTTAGTTGCACCTAGGAGGACCTGTAGTCTACCCCCTGGTGGTGGAGCTCTGCACCCACAAGACAACTCTTAGCATTGGAAAAATAAAAAAAAAACTATAGCCTGTAGCGCCCAATCCGGAGGTCATGGGTACATTCATGTGAAGTATTGGTTGTCTCTTGTGTCAAATTCGAAGAAAAAAAATTGCACCAGTATTTCTTTGTGGGCCCAATGGGTGGACTCCGATCTATAAACTAGAGATCTGCTCCAAACTATCCAAATCTAAATTCAACACATGGAGTCCTTAGCAATGCGTGGTCTGTAAAATTTTATTTTATTATTTTGTTAATTGATTTGTATTTTCAAATTTGTGAAGGGGACATAAGGATTGGCAAAAAAAAAAAAATTGTGAAAAGTTCCATGTCACATATTATTTTTAAAAGGGTTATAAAAAATTTGGCAAACCAATCCATGTAAACAAAATCAACTTCAAAAAAGTTTGTAAAGAAGGTGGATATTTAAGTCCTTTTCGAAAATTTTTGTAAAGAAGGTGGACATTGAAGTCCTTTTGAAAGGATACAAGGGATGATACATTTTCATTCAAATGATAGAGATCTTGACAAGTGTGAGCGATAGTTGTATCAAGAAAAGAATTATAATAAAAATGATATTTTTTTTTGTGGTGTTGAAGTGTCCTAGATCTGCCTGAAATTGAATAAGGGGATCTTAGGTACACCTTGTGTTGTGTGTGATGGTAAGTTTTTCATGGAAGCTTTATGTTATTTTATGTCTAGTGTTGACACAATCATACTTTCAATTCATCATTTAACAAAACAAACATGAAGTTCAAGCTCAAATTAATGCCATTCAAGAACAATCAAATCTCTGAATTAAGAAGCAACAAAGATATCAAATTGGAAATCACATCAACAATGGAAAAAACAAGCTCATAATCAAAGGAGAACTTGACTCAAAAGAATCGACAACACATTCAAATTTGAAGATTAATTCAACTTAAGAATCCTGATTTATTGTAACTTGCAAATAGTCCTTTTGTAAGTTTACTTGTCCTTATAAATCAAGTGAAGTTGAATTTGTAATTGGGTGCCTTCTCGGTTGAGCCCGAGACCCAAGAGTATTTTGTCATTTTTGGGTCGAAATTGACAAGGTTGAGTAGTTTAACTCAAATCATTGTAAAACATCACAAGTTTTTGGATGCATTTTTGGTGGTAACCGACATCCTCAACTTTCTGGAAGCAAGTTCAAGTGAGAGAACACAAGCGAGCCAGAAGAGCAAGTGAACGAGAAGTTCAAGCGAGTGTGTTCAAATGGAGCAAAATCTAGAATTATTAGAGTGACTGAACACTCTAATAAACACCACTGAAGGCAACACAATGATATTGAAAAAATAAACTCTTCAATCAGTGCTAAATTGTTTGCAATTGACGCAAGCTAAAGTTAGACTTGTTCAATATCCATCCCAAGTATTGAATGATGATATTAGGGATCTCAAAAATCAACAACCAGTGAAGTGTTTTGAACTATTTTTTGTTCAGGAAAATCCTCTCTATGATGATGATGAATAGTCAATGAAGGAGCAACTCAACAAGACAATTCCAGATATAGACATAGATGAATCTATTCTTGAACCTACATTTCAAGAGTTTTCTTTTTATTTCAGTGAAGAAAACCTTTCAATGCTGCAAAAACTTGCAGTAAATCAACTTTAATAGATTTCAAAGCAACAGGTCCAAATACTCTTTCCAAGCCCATCATCAGACCTTGGGAAGAAATCATTTATAACAAGAATAACACAAGACTAGGATATGACAAGGAAGTTACCTTTCATATTCACGATTATTCCAGCCCAATCAAGTTCCAAAGTGCTGAATTCCTTCAAGAAGCTTCAACGTTCACCTGTTCAAGTTCAGCATCAGAATGATAAGTGCCAACATTGCAATCGAGTTGGTCACAAGGAGAACCAATGTTTTTATCTCCATCCTTACCAACATTGTGGCAAGCATAACCATTGTTCAGATAGATGTTCAAAACTGAAGAAACCTATAAGATTGAAGATTCACTATGAGTGGATTGATCCTTGGCAATGGTCATAAAAAACCAAGCGATTATATAAGTCTTACCGTAGAATTTAATCTCGAGTAAAGACCAAGCTTGTAGCACATAGCATTTTTGTACCTCACATAAGTGGTCCCCTTATGGCGTAGCTTTCGAGCATGGCCCTCACATGATGAGATAACATGTGGTTGTTTCCACATGCCCACTTTGTGTTGTACTCAAATGGAACAAGTATGGTACTCTCTTGAGCATAGAAGGAGGGAGTACAATGATGTAACTCTCATGCACCTTAAGGGTGGGAGTTCAAAATTCTAGTGACGATGGTTCATGAAACCACTTGTGGTCTCTCCTTTCAGCTGACAAAGGGGGGAATTGATGATGGAATTGAACATGGTTGTCAGACATAAAGTTTCGACATCAACAAACATTAAGTATGCCAGATGGGCATGAAGTTTGCCAAATGGGCAACTGCGGTCTGTAGATGACAGACTTTGGCAGAATTATGGTTCAATAAATTTAAGTTGAAACATAATTTGGATGTTAATTTTGATTTTGAGAGCAATTATGTGGACATTTGGTTCACATAGATGGTCATTTGACCTAATAGAGGACAAGAGGATCCTTCTGCATTGCAGCTTGGCATTTGATTGAGTTGTCATGAATTTTCAGGGATGTGCTAGACTAGAAGATGATTTAGTTCTCTTGGTTCGCTCTCATCATATTGGAGTTTACATTAAGTATGCATGCTAGCTCACATGATTACTTAGTGAGATTTTGCAGAGATGGAAGAATTTGGCAGGATTATGGTTCAATGACTTGCAATTGAATAATCCAAATTATACATTGGGATGTTTTTGGACACCTAAAAGTGTCACAATTGGTTAGTGGTTATCCAAAAACCATCAGATACATGGTATAAATTGGTTAGTGGTCATCCCAAACTATAGATTCAGAGAGCACTTCAGTGATACACTGATAGTAGAGTGGTGATACTACATGTTCACCAATTAGCAGAAAACATCAGATTCTTCTAGCTAAAATACTTGGCAAAATGATCAAATTGTCAAAGAAATCAGGGAATGTTAAGATATTGTAGCTATTCAATTCCATATCTCAACTCTCTTCTATTTCATTTCAGATGAACAAATTCAACATTCAGATTGGCGTTTTTTCAAGCAGTTCTTCATTGTGGCTCAACTCAGGAGTTTCAGCATGAAGACATGGAGATATACCAACTTATGCACCTTCTTTGTTGGTATTGTTGTTTGGACTTATGATTGAGGGGGGGAATGTTAGCCTCTTTCTCATATACAATAATCAAGTCTTAGTATGCCACCTTTGTATATTTCACATGCTAGGATATAGTTGTTATCCTAAGTGTGTTTCTAGATTCCTATATTTTCTCCTCCTACCTTATCTTCTGATGAGGTGTCAATGTCTGAACAATTGAGGTGGTTTCAATATTGTATTATATATTTGTAGAATCAAGATGAATACAATGTTGATAAATATGGTTTGAGTCCTTTTCCACCAATCTTCTTGTCCTAATATTCCTATGCTCAATTTCTTCAAGTTTGAGTAAACAGATTCAGAGCGGTTAATTAGCTAAAGTACAATCAGTTGTAGTAGTAAAGAATTCATGATATTATAGTGATAAATGGGTCAACATTATGGAAAATTGTGCAGTAGATTCTTGGACAATATGGACAGAGATGGATTCATAAGAACACTTAGCAGGTTTGTACAAATATATGACAGTGGATGAGAGCATGTATTCATAGATTGGTTCAGAGAGTGGTTCAGAGACAAAGGAACATTATCATAATGGATGACAATTACACATGAAATGGTTCGAACAATGCTAATGGATTCCAAATTAACAGATATTTCTGGACACATGCAGTGTATACAACAGTTGACATTCAAAACAGAGTAATTCTTAGGAACAACAATGACAAAACTCCCTACGATCTATGGAAAGGAAAACCAAAAAATGTGAAGCACTTCAGAGTATTTGGAAGAAAATGATACATCAAAAGAGAAGATGGAAGAATGGGAAAGTTTGAATCTCGTGTGGACAAAGGTGTACTTGTTGGTTACTCAAGTACGATGAAAGAATACAAGTGTTGCAATCTGAGGTTGAACAAAGTTGTGGAAAGCATCAATGCAACAATTGATGAAACAAGTGGATGAGAATTAAAAGAAGAAGAAAATGAGTCAGTGGACCAACTTTACGAAGAAGAAGCAAAAGATGAAGAAGGGTTCAAGAAAAGGAAGCGCATAGAACAACCTCTACATCAAGGTTAAGACAAAAATTTGCAAAGGATATGCAGAATGAATTTGAAATGTCATTAATCAAAGAACTATCCTTCTTTCCGGGTCTTCAGATACATCAAAGAAATCGAGGAATTTTTATTTCTCAAACTAAGTATATCCGAGAAATGCTAAAAAGGTTCAAAATGGAAGATTGCAAACCAGTTACCACTCCTATGCAAACCAATTGCAAGTTGAGAAAATATGATGATTCAAAGTCTACAGACCAAAGGCAATACATGTAAATGATTGGTAACTTACTATACGTGACAACATCCAGACCATATGTAATGCAGACAGTTTGACAAGTGGCACAATTTAAAGCAACACCAAAGGAATCACATGTATTAGCAGTGAAGAGGATTTTCAGATATTTCAAAGGAACAAAAGAGTTTGGATTTTGGTATCCAAAAGGAAAGGATATATTACATATTTCCTACACAAATGCATACTGGGAAGGTTGCATTGATGACTGACGAAGCACCAGTGGAGCAACGTTCTACTTGGGTGAATGTTTAGTATCTTAGTTGAGAAAGAAACAATCATCAGTATCTTTATCTACAACCGAAACATAGTATATTGCAGCAGGAGGATGTTGTACTTAGGTTCTATGGATGAAACAAACTTTGACAGATATACATGTTGAGTATGATGAGCCCATTCCAATCTATTGTGATAATACAAGTTCCATCAGTATCTCAAAGAACCTGGTGATGCACTCCAAGATGAAGCACATTCCAATAAATTATCACTTTCTATAGGAACAAGTTGCAGAGAAGAACATCATAGTTGAATATGTGGGAAAAAAAGAACAAGAGGCAAGCATATTTGCAAAATCGCTTCCAAGGGGAGCCTTTGAGTATCTTCGCCGGAGACTCAGAGTAATTTCTACTCCAAGATGAATGCTATTGAATGATTATCTTATATGTCTTACATTTACATGAGGAAGCACCATAAAGAGGACCATTCAGGTTGGGAGATCAGTTTCAGGAAGAGTTCAATCAGGAGGAACAACCCCGGATGTAAAGATACCTTTTCCATTAATGACAAAGGGGGAGAGATTTATCAGATGCAAAGGTAAATGCTTGGAGAAAGAGCACAAAGGCATGGTTCCAGTGGGAGCGATGGTCACAAGGGGGAGCATGAGTGATATGACTTCAGTATTGCATCAGAGTGTTTCCATCAGTGCCAAAGGGGAATATTGTTGATTAATTGGGTTGGTTGTCATTGATGTACACCCTTGAAGAAAGTCTAGTAGAAAATTCTGGTAGCACAAAGGTTTGGGTAATGGACCCAAGTTTGCTTGATGGATAATGGTATGAGTTTTGATATATTTGTAGGAAATACTATTCTAGATGGATAGTACATATCATGCCATTTCCAGTGGTATGTGGAATGTCACATAACTCCTCACGGCTAGAGAGTTATGGCCATGTGAAGTTGGAGAACCCTTATGAGTCATCTAGAAGCCCCATAAGGTCAAAGTAGTCAAAGTGGTTACAAAGAAGAAATTATTTAAATAATAAAGTGAAGTGATGAGTGTACTATAAGTCAAAGTCGATACAAAATAAATTATTTAAATAATAATGTTAATGGAGAAATTACTAAGTGGACAAGTTGTTAGAAGTGGGTTAGCCCTAAAATAAGGAAAGTGGGTTAAGATGGTTAGAAGGTAATTTAAATAATAAAGTGAAGTGATGAGTTTACTATAAGTCAAAGTGGATACAAAATAATTTTTTTAAGTAATAAAGTTAATGGAGAAATTACTAAGTGTACAAGTGGTTAGAAGTGGGTTATCCCTAAAATAAGGAAAGTGGGTTAAGATGGTCAGAAGGTAACCCCTTGAGGAAGCTACATGAAAGTATAAATAAGAGGCAATGGTCTCTCATTTTTATTCACACTTGAGAATATTGAATATATACAAGTGATTGAGGTAACCAAAGGATATTTAAGCCGAATTTCAGAGGGAAGGTGAAATAAAGGAGGACAAAATTCAAGGGAGGATAAATTCTTTTGATGATGCTTTCTAAGGTATGTTATTTATAGGTCATCTCACCATTTTCATAATAATTTTTTTTCTAGAATGATTCAGACCGTGAAATTGGGAGGCAGTTGAGGAAACATATCCAAGTAGATGTTATAATTTTTTTAGCTTGTGTGTAATTGCATTTTTGGAGTTACACTCCGTGGAAAATAAGGTTTGTGGTTAGTCCTGAAACTAGTCTAAAACAAGTGTTTCAGGTAAAAACATCATAAATTTTTCATAACAGATCCAAATTTATTAAGACCGAATGTATTAGTTAGATTACAGTCTATAGTATTATGTGTACAGTTTTCATATCCATACAACAAATATTCCATGCGGGGCACGCTCTACAAGTTCTCTCTCTAGAATAGGCCAAAATTCAATAAGGTATGCCATTTTTTCTATAACTTCTTTTCTGAGAGGATCCAAGTAGTGAAACCTGGAAGAATTGCATAAAAGACACTGAAGAACATTGTGTACTATTTTCAGATCTTTATTCATTACAGGTACATAGTTATGATTATTGCAAGTTAGGGTTGTTGACTAATCCAAAATTAGTCATATGAGAATAAAGTAAAATTTGATGAAAATGATAGTCTCTTGTTGTTAAAGTTAAGGAAGGTTTGCAGGTATGTGATCATATACACCAGGTCTATTACAAAGTCACAAATTAGATTCGGATGATGAAATTGATGAGGGATTTTGGTTGAGGTACATGTTGGGTACATGGTTGAGACAAGTAGTTGATGAGTTGGCACATACATGAGGTGTATAGTTGAATATGTTGGTACATATTGATGAGTCATAGTTTATGTGTATTTGATGCATGATTGGTACATATTTGGTGCATGGTTGATGCACTCGTTGATGGTAAAGGTTGAGGTATAGGTTGGTGCATGGTTGATGCATTTGTTTATGGTACATGTTGGCATAAGTTATTGGTACATGGTTTATAATATTGATGAGATATGTTGTTGTGATAGGTTGTTTGGATAGGTTATTTGTACAGGTTTGGTGCATGGTTGATGCACTTGTTTATGGTATAGGTTGATTACAGGTTGTTTAGTATAGGTTGGTGCATGGTTGATGCACTTGTTTATGGCACATGTTGATTATAGGTTGTTTGGTATAGGTTGGTGCATGGTTGATGTACTTTTTTATGGTATATGTTTATTACAAGTTGATGCATGGTGTAGGTTATTGGTACATGTTGTTTGGTACATGTTTACAACAATATATCTCATAGTGATAGTGTGACATTGGTTCCATCATTCTACTTATACGTCATGGCGGTTGGACAGGGAAAGGGCATGTGGTTTTAGCCACCTTCTGGTTGTAGCCGGAGAACATAAGGGGTTGTAGCCTCCTTGTAGTTGTAGTAAGAGAATTGGGGAGTTGGAGCTTCCCTCAGGTTGTAGCTTGAGAAACTAGGGGGTTGGAGCCTCCTTCTAGTTGCAACTGGACAACAAAGGAAGTTGGTGCTTCCAATGAATGTAATTCTTAAAGACATATAAGAAAAAACATTCCGTGGTCTTCTCTTGCTTTGGGTTTCCACATAAAAACACTGGTGTACTCTGTATGTGTATGATTTCTCATTTGTTCATTGTTTATTTACTCTGCAATTATTGGATGATAATGCTACATTGATATAACACTCGCATTATATGGTTAAAAAGGATTAAATTGCTCTATTACTGATTCACCCCCCTCTCAGTAATCCAACATAGATTTCTTGCGAATTCCAAGGGAAAGTTTCAATCATGGATATACCTAATCTTCCATGCTTATGCACATTTATGCACATTGACCCCAAATGTTACCTGACAGATTCTTGGATTACTGAAGTTTCAATTCTACCAAAAAATCAGTATCCATTTTATGTAGTAAAGGAAATAGAACCGAGGATGCATCGCTCATCTAAAAGTTTACTCAAGCTTAATTTAATCGTAATGGTGGAAAGTATAACAATAATATTTTTGTTATTATTTTAAGTCATGTACAAAACAAGACATGTTACAATTAGATGATCTTTCACTTAACAAACATGATATTTCACATAGCTTAGATTTAAGATTTTAATTATGCACGAGTTAAGGAAAAGGCAAATTGGTGAAATCTTTTGGTAGTATTTAAATTTACAGGTTTAAAAATTCTTAAATTCAATGATAACCACTAGTCCCATCAAGATTTCGTTCTGGTTACAATTTTCTCCATAATCATGGCCTTATTTTTATAGGTTTGATACACAGAGCAAACCGATCAAGAAAAATGGATTCACTTATAATCGTTTTAGGGTTTCGAAAACATGAGTGTGTAAAATATTAAAGTCAAGAACTACAACGACACATAATCTATTTCTCTTGTGAAATGAGATACCCATGATTCTTAGCGTCTCTATCACATTTTGAGAGCATAGTACCTTATGAACCTGATCAACAATAGGAATCAAAGCATAAATAACATTGGGGAGTCATAGGAAAGTAGCATATAGAAGGGAAGGTAAATCCTATTGGATCATCGTGTGTGCAGTGCAGATCTCTGTAGTGTGCTAGATCAATATTTCTCTAATTGAAATTGTAATACTCTGAATCTAAAGTGATTAGAGCACTCTTCTATTCCTCAGAATGGTAAGATAATCAAGCAACTGCCTATATTCAGAAGTGGTCTATCAAAATATGGTTTGCGATCTGTTAACATTTGAAAACATAATCACTATTGTTGGGATGAGAGTTTGAAGTCGTTAGCAACAACATAATTAAATTTATAAATATTTTGTTCTAGGTGTATCAAGTCTCGAGTTAGAATTGTTTTATCGTACATAACAATTGATACTCATAATTTAAACACATAATATGTTTCTTGCATCATACATAAAGATCGATACTCATAATTTAACACAGAATACATCGCAACGGGATATTTAACGTATGAACAAAGATTGCAATAAAATAATTTCTGGTCCATTCCTCAAGCTAATTACATCATAACATAAAAGAAATTCTGAATATAAGAAGAATTTTAATGTATTATGGAATAGAGGGAATGTGCAATTTGTCATTCACAACTTCTGGATGATTTGATTATGCATTACTAATATAATTCGAATTTATACAAATTCAGAACCGATAGAGGTATTCATAACGATTCTAATTTAACAATTACATAACTAAATTATTCAAATACCGTAACCAAAGGATTGTTGCCACTTGATTTTGATGTTCAATCCAGAACTTGCACATGTCCTCTTTGCTTCCACCTGCTAATCCAAAGACTTCACCAGTACTTCCCAACCAACTCTAGGGGTACTCTTCTACCCTTTTAGCTCCTCGATCCACAAAGGGGCCACACACAAAAAACTAGATCTCAATAGCAACAAATTTTCCCTCGCAAGGAGAGGCTTCCACCTCTTGCACAAGCTTGAACCCAGCTCACACAAGTAAACTGAGTCAATCAAAATTTTAACATCATTTCATTCGTCCAACAATAGGTAATTTCTCTCTTCCTCACCATTCATTATATAAGAAAATTCACTTTGACACATGTCATCTCATGCACAATTAGCTATTAAATATTATTCACCCACAATACATGTAACACTCTCCTCAAGTTGCACTTGCTAAATCCCTTTCTAATTTAAATAATTAATCATTTTCCCTCACATCCACAATTAGTTCTTAAGTTTCCTCGTAGTTATCTTTTAGTTCCCCAATTCCTCTTTTATTGTGTCCCCTAACTAATTTACAGTTGGAGTTTGATTAGTACTTTTCTCTTAGTTAGGATTTTAGTGGTTGATTAACTTAGGATACTAATTCTATGTTGACCACCCATTCTCTCATGAATATATTTTCTCTTAAATAAAAGTTCATTTTTATTTATTTCATGCACACATTGTGCACATATCTAAATTTTTATTCCTATTCTACCTTTACTAAAGTTTATTTTGTCTAATCTCCCTTAGACTCAATCCTACCATTTCTAGGATTTTATTAAGCATACAAATAAACTTAGTTTTGATTATGTTCTCTTCAAATTCAACATAAAATCATATAAAGTCATTTCTCTTTTCTATCAACTTTAATCAATTATTTTTATTTTCTAAGAGGTCTAAGCATTCACTTTATTTTCTAAGGTCTTATAGATTTTAATTGACTCACTTTTTATTTATGCGATGTGCCCTTCAAGAACACCTTCATTTTACAAGTTTGTCACTCGTCATTGACTAGTTGGAAGTTGTCCGATGCTTGGAGTCAATACTCCATTTGTCAACCTCGTGTAAGACTAAGGGTTTTCCGAGGAATAATGAATCCGCCTTATTTCACGCCCCTTAGGAATACTCATGAGAGACTGTCTTAGTCTTCTCTTAGGGCATCATGAACCTCTTGAAACGAAGTAGTCATTAACCTTAAGTTCAGATCACAACATGAGTTTTAGTAGTCTGTGACAGGGACACTGCCACACCTCTCCCTCATCAATATGGTATTTGTGTATGACCCCTTTACTCCATATGTGAGTTGGATTAGAAAGAATCACCACGCATACATCCATTGACAAAGGTAACATCATTAACTCATATACATAAAATCCATAACTGAAATCATCATATAACACATGCATATAAATCAAGTACTCAAACCAAAATAAAGGTCCACTCCCTGACTCAATCCAGAGTCCAAGAAATTCTGTTGATGCCATCATCATCCTCAGCCTGCCATGTTTCCTACACACTTAGGAAACCTCATGATAATACATGTCAATGCTATATATCAAATAACATATCATATCAATCTCAATACACAACATAACACAACTCATATATCAAAACATAATCATAGTGTACCATGGCTTAACCCAATCACTTGCTCGCAAGTGTCCTCATGATTAGAATGCAATATTTGAGAATCCCTCAATAAATCTCCTATAGTAACTTACAATTCCCATAAATGATCTTACCTCATAGACATTCCTTGGTGCGGTCCACCCTTGAATGGACCTTATCTTTTCTGGGTCCACTGTTATTCCTTCCTATGAAATGATATGGCCCAAATAATGAATTTGCTTCTGGTAGAATGAGCACTTTCTCAATTTGGCATACAACTGATGCTTCCTCAATACCTGTAATACCATCCTCAAGTGTTGTTCATGCTCTTCTTCAAACTTAGAATATATAAGAATGTCATGCAAGAAGACAATGAAAAACTTATCTAAGTAATCTCTGAAAATACCATTCATTAAACATATGAAGACAACTGGTGCATTTGACAACCCAAATGGCACCACTATGAACTGATAGTGGCCATACTGTGAATTCTAAAGACAATCTTGTTGATGTCTTCTTCTTTAATTCACACCTAATGATATCCTGACCTAAGATCAATCTTGGAGAATATATTAGCATCTTTCAACTGATCAAAGAGGTCATCTATCCTTGCAAAAAGATAATTGTTCTTTACAGTTACCTTGTTCAACTACTTGAAGTCAATGCAAAGTCTCAATGTTCCATCCTTCTTTTTCACAAACAACAATGGGGCACCCCAAGGTGACATACATGAATATATACCCCTTCTTCAAAAGCTCCTCAAGTTTCATTTGCAATTCCTTCAAATCTGGTCTACTCATCCTATAAGGGGTCTTGGATATTGGGGTTGCTCTAGGCATTATATTGATTGAGAATTTGTTGACTACATTTTCATTCAGCATTACTTTGCTTACAAAGCATTCCCAGGCCCCCCCTCGAATCACACTACTTGCACAAAGTTTCTTCCACTCTCACTAGATATTGGTGCAATGTTCTTGGTGAATTTATCATGGTACATGACTTATTGCTAAGCATATCCCTTTCTCACTCCTCACATTATTCACACTATCCAATTTTGCATATTAACCCAATGTGTTTGAACCCTTATGCATTGCATCTTGTGGTATCATATCTCTCTTTCAAACATTCTAATTATAACCTTATTGCAAAATTGTTATACCATGTCTTAAGGATATAACCTTCTCATCTTACCATGCCAAGGATAAAATATGTTTCTTTTATGTTGACCATATTTATTTCACATCTAAAAAAAGATTTAACTTTCACTTTATTTCTTAATCTACTCCATAATTTATTACATAATGCTCCCTACCATCTCCTTATGTTTACATAAACTTTTCCAAATATATTCCATATCTCTCTTAATATTTTAATAAATATTATACTTTTTGGATTCTCCCTTTGGTATTATCCTCTCATGCCATACCATAAGAAAATATATTGTTATGGTAATACATGAGTTTCATGGGAATAGTATGCCATTTACCCTTTACTTACAATGCCAAATTTGGGTTATTAACTATGTTGTCAAGGCAAAGTACCAAGACCATGATGATGGGAAAATTGTAATCATAGTTTTCATGATTATCTCTCAATGCAAATAATGATGATGGCAAACCTTATAATGTATATTATAATCTAGGGTTAATCTTGGTTGAGATTTATATTCAATGATGAATCTAGTAAGCTTTGGCACATTATTACTTTCAAGTATTAAGAAAGGGATGATATTAAGAGACATGATATAGATGGTCATTCGCCCAGGAAATGTTGGTATTATTAAAATATTTGTTGGCTTTACCCCAAACTCTACACGAACTATACAACAATAGAAGCTTAGATGCATTTATCATATTATCCTCATATTTCCATCGTATTTCTGGCAAGGAAAGTGGCTATATTCAAAAAGCGGATGTGTTATATAAATAAATTAGTTATATAGGTCAAAGGTTAATGATATGAAAAGATATTCCCCATAGCGTTGAGTCTGGATACACCATTCTCGCACACAGTGCAGAGAGCAGGCATTTGAGCCAATACTGGAAATGGAGATGCCTCGAGGGAAGATGAAGATAACTTCTTTGGACTCCCTTCTCGGTCAAAGAGTTGAACAATGTTTTCCATGAAGAACTGTCAGGATTTATACCTCAAAGAAAGCTTCAGTGGACAATTTAAATATTTTGTCTCCTTCAGATGTTTAAGAACGTACATATCAGGAAAAGATACAGCATATCACATATTTCATCTAAATTTATGAAGGCTATATATGGCTTGTTCCAAAGCATATTCCAGAGTTAGGTTTTTCTTCCCTGTACCAAACAAKATTTCAAAGAAGAAACGATCTGCTTCAAGCAGTGAATTCCATGAAAAAAATGTCGATTCAAGCTACGGAGGAAAGGCCAAGTGAAYCGATTATGTWAAAAACCAGAGCTATTCTATGTTCTCACCACAGATCTCTTTCAAATATKGAAATCGTAATAGCAGGGATAGTAAATATTACAACCTACACCAATTGTATGCTATTATTTATCTCCTATCCAGAYAATCCGTAAACAGGCTTGGAAATCGAATTCGGATGTATCAAATAGAATAGTGTGGACAACAGTTCTCTGACACCATCGGGTAGATTTATGATACAAAGGTTAATTATTGGGTTTAACGATTTCGTATTCCAAACTCATCAATGATACAATGTAAACCAAATCCAATAGAAACTCACATCTAATTAAATCTGACGAAGTATGTCCTACAGGCTACAGGATTGTTTGAGTTGAGAGGTATAGTCCTTGTAGGAGAACGTTACCAGTAAGTTCTCTGGTTATTCATCTTCTATTGGTGAAGTACTCCACTACAGATCATTTTCAATTACTCCCCTCTTTATAATTTTCAAAAGACACCGTGGTCAAGAGCATCGACGTGTAACTTCATCTGATCAACAACAACAAATGAGAAAAACAATACACTATGAGAACAGTCGGGTTTTAATAAGTGGTTAATCCAAGATCCCTTCAAGAAGCAAACAAGAAAATAAACGCGTGGGTAAGGGCGATCTTCTTACAAAAAATTAATTTATTAATGGAGTTGGTTCTAGTGGGTAAGCTTCAGTTTATTTAATTTCCTAAACTACCAAAATTTCCCAATAAACAATATAAAAGAAACAACAACCAGACTGTTGAAGGGAAGGCAATTACGAGAGGTATGCTAGGAGCATGAGAGAGAAATTATTTTAATCTTTTCTCATTCATACCTTACATATCTTCTCTTTGGGATTTAACGGGAGTTGATTGGGAGTTGATTGCTTGTTTGAGGTAATTTGTGCATTTGTTTAAGTTTGTTGTAGTTTGTCTATGTTTTCATGATAAACCAGTTTTTCTCATGTGCACATGATTACCTTGAAGTTTCATTGATCATTGTACAAGCATGTTTATATTCTTTGTTAATTTTTTATTTGTTTAAGTTTGTTTATGTTTTCATGGTTGACCAGTTTTTCTCATATGCACATCATTACCTTGAAGCTTCATTGATCATTGTACAAGCATGTCTATCTTCTTTGTTAATTTTTCTTTTTATTTGGCTATTCTTGTATGAGTGAAGAAATCATCTTGGGTAGTTAGAGTTTCACTCACTCCAGAAAAGGTCTGAATGCTCCAAGAGTATGAGAAATATGTTAGAGTTTCATTATAAAAATCATATTTAGCTCAAGGGTAACTCATAGGAATCTTCTCAAAATCATATTGATGATTTATTTTGCTTCTTTCAATTTATTGGGATTTATGATATACATACTTTTTCAGATATTTTTCCAGTTTCCCTTCAAGTTAAAGCAAGAGACTAGTCTAGATGTATAGTATCTAGTCAAATGTTCACATGCGAATCAATTTTTTTTTATTTTTCTGAAAGCACCCGTGACCCTCCTCAATCTCAATGTGACTTTTGTAATGGTCCTCATGAACAATTAACTAGTGAGTTATTTCTAAAAGGTAAATATGAATATCACACAAATCCGATTTTTCATCACTTTGAACATCTCATAGTGCTATATTCTCAAAATATTGTAAATATTTGTATCCCGATATACCTACTAATCCTACATCCTACTTCCGACGAAGCCTCATTTGATTCCTTCCCCTTTAATGATAAATTTTTTGAAATACATCCTACCCAATATCAACTTGTGTCTAATGAAGTGCTTTTCATGGATGAATCTTGTGGGGAGGATTCTCTTGATTTACATAGCATTATCCTTGTTATTTCTCATGACAATTCTAAAGAAAATGATAGAAGGGATTCAGGAGATGATATAAATTCATGTGATGGGTTTCCCTATGAAAGGTCCTTTGAACATTCTTACGTAAATCTTAATGAAAATTTTGAGTTTGGAGATGATTCAATGATAATCAATTATCCATTCTTTCCTAATAGTATTGATTATGAAACTAATAGCAATTCCAATCTCAAAAACATGGTTTATCTCAAGATTCTTATTCATATAATAGTAAGATTGACTATGGTATCTTTCATCCCATCTATGATATATGTTTTTTTGATAGTGATACTAATGAAAGTTGATTTCAATTTGATAAAAATCCTTTTGATTCTATTGATTCTTCAGATGATTCCTTCTATGAGGATTTTCGTGAAGTTGATCAAGACCCAAATCTTGAAAATACTTACACAAACCCATTTTTTCAGTTAGAATAGGAAGAAGGATTCGAATTTGATACACCAAATCCTCACATGAATAATTTCCTTTGATAAAGACGGTGAGATCGAGGAATTTCCTTTTTATTCCAATCCTTTATTTTCTCTCTCAGAGCATGATAATTCTTTTCCTGATCAGGAGATTGCGAATGATGAATTTATGATGCTTGAAGAGTTCATTAACCCCATCCTCGATATTGAAACTTCTAACCATCATTATAATGTTATTGATGCTCATGTTTCCAATGTCAAGCATAAATCCCATCTTGTTGGTTGGAAGGTCCTACAAGATGGTGATCACCTTTTCTGGATTTTGATAGGCCCATTACCATTGCCACATGCATTTGTTGTTTGGCAGGGTGATCAACACTCTTTATGCATTGTATTTCAAGTAATTAATAATCTATGTAAAATAGAGGATGCATTTATCTATGAAAAATGTCATCCTACCCGAGTCTAAGAATATTTTTCCCTTCCTTTTGCACATAAATAAAAAAAGGGGGGGGAAGGGTAAATTAGGTTTTAATTTCTTTAATTTAATTTAAGTTTTCTCTCTCTCTTTTTATTTTTCTTTAGATTGCATGCTTATTTTCTATTTTATTTTGGAAGTTAGACTTGATTGAAAAATGATCATTGATTAAGAAAGGGTTCTGCATATTATAATAAGCTAATTAACCTTTTTTGTTGGAGACAACAGGCTTGTAGATGGACATGATTGCTTGATTTTTTCCATAAACCCATGCTTTGTCTATCACATGCTTACATAGCATGATACCATCGCTTGAAGCAGGCATTCCTTACTTCCCAGTCTTCTCCTCTGCCCCTTTTCTCCATCCCCACCGTCGTGAGAGAGCTCTTGCATACACATTTCACAGTTGTTTAGTGATACCCATGGGTTCCCAGACATGTCTATGACAGTTTTTCAGTTCTTGAATCTTTTTCGCATTTTCAAATGTATCAATTTGCTTGTGTCCTTTTTGATTATAGAATAGGAACAAACCTCCTCATACTTATCACTTTCCATGAGTTATTCCATGAAGTCTCGAATTAGGAATCACTTGGCCTGCATCTTGTTTCCCCCGATTGTATAATCTGGTCCACCTAACCCTATTGACCTCTTCTTGTCTCACATTGAGTCACCCTTAGTCCTATAATTACCTAACCCTTCCCCTTTCCTTTAAAGAATCAAAGGATCATAAGCTCATTGTTTTAGATTTGCACGCCACTGTAAGCAACACGCATTTGTTGGTTGGAATTTTTTGACTACATTTTTGGTCAACAATACTTAGCCGAAAAATAATTTCCAAGCT
>JASDQU010028682.1:60530-70771 GCA_032191745.1 Picea mariana
AGATTGAGAACTTCCGAAGATTGAATATAAAGGTAACAACTATTCCATATGAGCACCTGATTGATGTATTCATAGGAACTTTAAAGGATAACATTCAATATGAGGTTCTCCTTTGGGAACCCAAATCATTCAAGAATGCATTCGGGGTGGCAAGAAATTTTTTAAGTTAAAATATGGCTATGGCTACTAGAAGGACCACTCCTAACATCTATCAAGAGAATAATGTTCCTTCTTCTAAAACACCTCAACCTACAAGGTTGACACCTCAAAAATTAGAGAAAAGAAAAGAAAAAGGTTTATGCTTTAATTGTGACAACAAGTACAATAAGGGACATACGTGTGGTGAGAAGAAATTATTCTAAATAGATTTTGAAGAGGAACAAGAACAAGAACAAGAACAAGAACCATCTCAAGATGAAAACCTAGAAGCGATTTCTTCTAAAGAGTCGACTCCCATGATATCATGTAATGCATTGGCTGGAATTAACACTCCTGAAACCCTCAAGATCAAAGGATATATAAAAAAGAAAAAGGTAATAGTACTAATTGATTATGGTAGTACTCATAATTTCATTCACTATAAATTATCCAAATCCCTCAATTTCTTTGTATATCCAGCGCCAGAGTTTCAAGTAAATATTGCAGATGGAGGAACTATCAATTGCTCAGGAAAATGCAATAAGATCAATCTTAATATGGGGAAATATGTAATTAATAGTCCAATGATTTCTATACCCATGGGTGGTGCTGATGTCATACTAGGAATCCAATGGTTACAATAATTAGGAACAATGGCTTTTAATTTTCAAGAACTTTTCATGAAATTTTCATTGGAAGGAAAAGAAATTGAGTTAAGGGGTATCACAGGGAAACCTAGTAAGGTGATAAGCTCTAATGGCATGAAAAAATTATTGAAAAAGGGGCATCAAGGTGTAATTGTACAACTATGCTCACTATATGTTCACACATCTAAGCCATCTATTCCCCTAGATCTCCAAGGGATCATTGATAAGCATTCCAAAGTATTTGAAGATATTCCCAAAGGTATTCCACCCACTTGAAATCATGATCATGCTATTCAGATAATTCCTGGGAGTGTTCCTCCTAACATTAGGCCTTACAGATATCCTTATGCCCAGAAGAGTGAAATTGAGCATATGGTTGAATAAATGTTAGAGGCTAGCATTATTAGAACTAGCCAAAGTTCTTACTCTACACCAGTGGTAATGGTACTCAAGAAATATGGCTCATGGCGTATGTGTCCATATTATAGAGAGCTCAACAATATCACTATTAAAGATAAGTTTCCCATTCCCATCATTGATGAATTATTAGATGAACTAAATGGATCAATCTATTTCAAAAAGTTGGATCTCCGTTCAGGGTATCATCAGATTAGAATGAAGGAAGCAAATATCCCCAAAAAAATTTCCGAACTCATGAAGGCCCTTATGAATTTTTGGTCATGGATTTTGGCATTACAAATGCACCTTCCACATTCCAAGGGTTGATGAATTCCATTTTAAAGCCCTTCCTTCGAAAATTTGTGGTAGTATTTTTTGATGATATACTAATCTATAGCAAGTATTTAGGAGCAACAACTATATGCCAAACCATCCAAATGTTTCTTTGGGGTGAAGGAGGTAGAGTATTTGGGTCATATTGTATCTCATGAAGGTCTCAAGGTAGACCGTAACAAGATTAAGGCCATGATGGACTGGCTGATTCCCAAAACATTGAAGAATCTTAGAGGATTTTTGGGTTTTATAGGTTACTACCGCAAGTTTGTTCGGAACTATGGAATAATAACAACACCTTTAACATAATTAACTAAGAAATATGCATTTTCATGGACTACAGAGGAAACTCAAGCTTTCGAACAACTTAAAGAGGCAATGTGCAAAGCTTCTTTCTTGACCACAAAAGACTTCACAAAAACCTTTATTGTGGAATGTGATGCCTCAAGAAATGGCATTGGTGTTGTTCTAATGCAAGAAGGAAGGCCCCTTGATTTTGAAAGTAGGCCACTTAAGGTAAAGGAATTACACACACCCATTTATGAGAAGGAAATGATGACAATACTACATGCATTGAATAAATGGCGCCCTTACCTAATATATAGGCACTTCAAGGTCAAAAAAGATCATGATAGTCTTAAATACTTCTTGGAACAAAGACTATCTTTAGAAGAACAACAAAAATGGGTGACCAAGATATTGGCTTATGATTTTGAAATAATCTATACAAAAGGGAAGAAAAATGTTGTGGCAGATGCACTTTCAAGAAAGGATGAATATGTTGAGGCATTTCTCTGTGCTATCTTGATCATCCAACTCGATTGGATAATAGAAGCAAGGGAAGAATGGAAGAATGAAGAAAATGTGTGGACTCTCATTCAAAGGTTGTAGCAGGATTCTAGTGCATTAGATACATTTACATGGAAAAATGATTCACTATGGTACAAAGATCACTTATATTTATGTTAGAACTCCCAACTCAAACAAAAGGTACTATTGGAATTGCACACCTCTCCGTTAGGAAAGCACTCGGGACTTTTGAAAACCTACCATAGGGTCAAGAAGGAATTTTTTTGGGATGGCCTTAAAGCAGATGTTCAAAGGTTTGTGGAAGAATGTTTGGTTTTCCAACAAAATAAGGTGGAAACAATTAAGACCCTAGTTCGTTTACAACCATTATCCATCCTAAGTCAGCGCTGGGAGGAGGTTTCCATGGATTTCATCATAGGGTTACCAAAGTCTCAAGGAAAGAGTGCCATCATGGTGATTGTTGATAGACTGACCAAGTATGCACACTTTTGTGAACTCTCTCATCCCTTCAAACCCAGTACAGTTGCCACTGCATTCATGGAGATAGTTCAAAAGCTACATGGAAGCCCAAAGATTAATGTAAGTGATAGAGATCCCATGTTCACTAGAAATTTTTGGACAAAATTACTTTCTTGTTTGGGTACTCAATTGGCTCATATCTCATCCTATCATCCTCAATATGATGGAAAAACCGAGATAGTGAACAAATGTCTATAAGAATACCTTCGTTTCTTCCCCCTCGAAGAGGCTTATTATCTGAAATTCTCTCTTTTTCAAGGCGTTGTACTTATTCTGAGATTTTTCTATGCTATCTTGATATTTGGTTCCTAACATATTTGTAATCTGTCATTCCAAACTTCTTCAACATTTCTCTGATATACTTTTCCTGAGATATGAAGATACCTTTGTTGCTTTGACATATTTGTAGTCCCAAAAATAAGGTTAAATCACCAAGAAATGACATCTAAAACTCATGTTGCATGTCTTTGGAAAAATTATGACTCATCATGTCATCATCACTTCTGAAGATAATGTCATCTACATAGAATTCAATAATCAATATACAATCTCGATCCGACTTTATGTAGAGGTTGTTTTCTACATTTCCTTTCTTGAACCATTGTTGCTGTAAATATCTTCCCAATCTTGAATACCATGCTCTAGGGGCTTGTTTGAGACCATATAAATCCTTCTTCAAATTGCAAACATAAATTTCCTTCTATGATAACTAAAATACTTTTGGTTTCTCAATGCAAACTTCTTTATATAAATATCCATTTAGAAATGTTGATTTCACGTCCATCTGATACACTTTAATGTTATTGGAGCATGCATAAGCTAGTATTAGTATGATTTATTCCATCCAGGCAACTGGGGAAAACGTCTGCTAGCGGGAAACCCCCCCCTTAACCACACCAGGGTTCAAGATGTAGACAGAGAAAATAACCATCTAAAAGCTAATCAATTCTCTATAATACCCCAAACATACCAAAACTAATATAAAGAAATAAAAGAGAGAAGAGATCAGGTAACTGTACCTCTAATCCCATGTCTAGTGATGATCGCCTCATGCTTGGAAGTTCCACTAACTGCACGTCTCCTCCCAAGACTGACCTGCATCCAAAGATAGGAAAAAAAAGAACTACAAGCATGCTATTCCATATATAAGTTAGGGTTAGATGTTAGAATGTCAATTATAAATCAATAAAAAAGTACTCATGACACCATCATTTGGGATAGGAAAATGTGATTCTTTTATTCATAGTACAAATATTATACCTTACAATCAAAGTCAGCCACCATTCCGCAACTTGGTCCGGGCTCCTCTTTACCATGCTCCAAGTGCACCTTGTATGGAATTTGTCTCTCAACCTTCTAATCACTTTTATGGAAGTGAATGGGTTGAATGGATGAATAAGGGGCTGATGAGGGTATGCTGAGGAAATATCTCACAAAAGGAAGCAATATCTTGGGCAAGGAGGGGAAGTAAAATTGGGCAGAGTTTCATTGTTCTTATGGTTAGCTTTGAAATGGGACCACAAAACCTCCTTTTATATGCCAAAAGGATGTTTATTTGGTTGAGTGGTAGGCTATGGCAAGTGGATTAGTTGGGAAACCTCTAATAGCCCCTGAATTTCAATGAATTCCTGGCAACTTTTTATTTTTTTCAAATTTTGCAAACATACACGGGCTGTAATGGTGCAACATGTGTATGTACGCGAGCTGTAGTGGTGAAACAAGCGTATGTATGTGAGTTGTAGTGGTGAAACAAGTGTATGTACATGAGATGTAGTGGTGAAACAAGCGTATGTACGCGAGATTTAATGGTGCATGGCGTGTAAATCTTCCAAAAAATGGTTTTTTAAAAAGAGCTTCTTAGCAGTGCTTTGGCAAAAAATGCAAGTAAGAGGGCCAAGGCCATGTATGCAAGAGTAGGGAAATTTAGGGCTATAACAGATGCCCCCTAATGTGTGAGGTCAAAAGAGAAATCGATGGCTGAAATACATTACAATATCTTCACCAATGTACGAAATTGATTGAGCCCGGGACCAGAGTTCAGGAGGTTCCATCTGCAAAACAACAATTGTCTCTCCGAGGTGGGAATACCCATGCTCAGAATAAAATAAATGATGGATGCCAATCAAATACACTGCAGATCCATGTCATATAACTATATAAAGTGTAGCTGCGAGCAATACACAACGGATCTACATCTCAAAATAAGTGGAAGATATACAAATAGAGTATCCATATTAAAGAAGCTAGTGACAGCCGATGGTTGGAGATGTGTCCTTCAGAGCTCGAGAAACAAATTCAATATCTTCAAAACTCAAGTAGGAGTACAATGGGAGTGTATAACTCACTACCCTGTGGTCTTTGACAACTGTTGACAAAGTGTCCTCAGACACGTAATTTTATTAATAAGGAAAAAGTGATTACAATCTCAAATTCATAATCTACTCCTTAACCTCACTTGAAGAAGGAGATTGTTTAAATAGCTTAACTCTAAACTAAAAACTAGGAGAACAACCAATCACATAATCACATGAGTATGATAGGTGTCCTTATCCTAACAAACTAGAATAAATTATTTTCTAAAAACATTTATACTAGAAAATACTTAGACTATAGAACTTAGGATTATGAGGCTAACAATCCCCCCTTTAATCCGGAAGTTCATTTTTACAAAGACCAAGTTCATCTCTAAACTTAGTGAACTTTATTCTACCAAGAGGTTTGGTAAAAATATCTGAAGTTTGATCTTCAGATGGACATAACTGAGGCTTGATGATGTCTTTGATGATGAGCGATCTGATGAAGTGGTACTTGGTGTCGATATGTTTAGTCTTTGAATGAAATAATGGATTCTTGGCCATATTTATTGCTGACTGACTGTCGATCAATAAGGTAGTTGGTGATTTCTGAGTTTCACCAAGATCCTATAAAATTCTGCGTATCCATACAATCTCACAAGATGCTTCCCAAGCTGATATGTACTCTGCCTCTGATAAAGAATTGGCAATTGTTGTCTGCTTTTTACAGTTCCAAGATACTGCTGCTGAACCCATATTCATTAAATAACCTGAAGTGAATGTTCTATCATCAATGTCACCTACAAAATCAACATCTGAATATCCAACAAGTGTAAAATTTTTGTTCCTTTTGTAGAGAAGACCAAAGTCTTTTGTACCTTGAATGTATCTTAGTAACCCTTTTTGCTGAATTCCATTGACTTTCCCTTGGTTCCTACATAAGCCTTGAAAGTATACTGATTGAATATGACAAATTTAGTCGAGTATTTGTCAAATAAATGAGACTTCCAACCAATTGTTTGTACTTTGTACTGTTTACCAATTCCCCCCCTTCAAATTTTGAAAGTTTCAATTTTTGCTCCATGGGGGTAAGAGAAGGTTTACAATCTTCCATGCCAAATTTATTTAATATTTCAGTGGCATACTTAGTTTGACTCAGGCATATTTGGTTAGGATGTTGAGAAACTTCAACTCCAAGATAATAATGAAGTTCCCCTAAGTCAGTCATTTTGAACCCTGGTTTAAGTTCTTCCTTAACTTGTTTGATGTGAGCTTCATTATTTCCTGTTATGATTAAGTCATCAACATAGAGTACACGTATCACCATGTTCTTATCTTGTATTCGAAAATACAATGTATCATCTGATTCATTTCGCTGAAAACCCACCTTTCGTAGGTACTCATCCATTTTTGCATACCAAGCTCGAGGAGCTTGTTTCAAACCATATAAAGCCTGCACAAGTTTGCAAACTTTATGTTCTTGTCCTTTTTGTTCAAAACCTTGTGGTTGAGTCATGAAAATATCTTCCTTTAGATCACCATTTAGGAAGGCACTTTTGACATCCATTTGATGTAATTTCCAACCATTATGTGCAACCAAATTGATAACCAATCTGATAGTGTTCCATTTAGCTATGGGTGCAAAAGTTTCTTTATATTCAATTCCTTCCCATTGAGCAAAACCTTTTGCAACAAGTCTTGCTTTGTACTTGTCAATTTTACCATTGGGCTTGTACTTTACTCGATAAACTCATTTACAACCGATGGGTTTAACATCTTGTGGACAATCCACTAAGTTCCAAGTCCCATTTGCAAGTACTGAATCATATTCATTAACCATTGCTTCCTTCCATTCTTTATGTTCAGCTGCTTCAACAAAAGAAGTAGGTTCAATGGAAGCATGCGCAAAATTAGCTTTTGCTCTTGAAGATCCCCTAGTTCCTGTTTTGTTCATTTCATCTGAATGAAAATATTTGAGAAGTTGTTCGGCCCACTTTGGCTTCTTATGTTGAGGGGATTGGGAATCTGAATCACCATTATTGTTGAAAAGAGGATTTTCAAAAATTGAGGCTCTTCTTTCATCTGAAATATCTGAGGTTGGGGAAGATTCTTTTCAAGATTCAGTATCAGAAGAATCTTTTGTCGATTCATTATCAGACGAATCAAAATAACTTTTTGATAAAGAGATGTCTTTTGGAGTAACCAAGTCTTTTTCAAACCAAAATGCTTGCTTTGATTTGTTGAATTTACCTTTACCCTTAGTGTTTTTCTTGTCTAAACAACTAAGGAGATGGTTAATCTCATCTAACTGTTACTTTCAGTTTCATCAAAAATTACATCTCTACTGACAATGAATTTTCCATCTGAAAGCAATCTATACCATTTCTTTTCCTCAGAGTATCCAATGAAGATACACTTACTCTGGTTTTCTAATTTAGTCCTCTTTTCCTTAGGAACTAAAGCATAACATGTTGAGCCAAAAACCCTAAGATGATTTACCTTGGGTTTAAAACCTTACCAAGATTCATAAGGTGTTTATCCATCTAAAGATGATGTAGGTGATCGATTTCTGAGATATACTACAGTATGGACTGCTTCAGCCCAATATTTTGTGCTCAACCCTTTAAACTGCATCATAGATCATGCCCATGAGAGTTCTATTCATCCTTTTAGTAACTCCATTCTGCTGTGGAGTATAGGAATTTGTCAGTTTTCTCTTAATTCGATTGTTTTGACAATAGTCATTGAATTCAGTTGAAGTGATTTCACCTCCATTATCAGTTCTCAGAGAAGCAACCTTTTCTCTAGTTTCGTTTTCAACCATGTGTTGAAAATTTACAAACTTTTCAAAAGATTCAGACTTGGCCTTTAAAAAGTATACCCATGTCATTCTAGTGTGGTCATCAATGAACAATATAAAATATCGACATCCACCAAAAGAATATTCCATTGGACCACATATATCACTATGAATCAACTCCAAATACTTTGTTGCTCTCCATGAGCTGGTTGGAAAAGCTTCTCGCTTTTGCTTGCCTAAGATACAAGCTTCACACTTGGAATTCTCTTTCTTGAAAGTTGGTAAAACCTTCACCAAATCTTGGAACTTAAGTTTCAAGAGACTTTCAAAGTTTGAGTGACCAAATCGAAAATGCCATAATCTGAATGAAGACATTTTAGAATTCGCTGTTGCTGCAACTTCTTCCTTTCTTTTGATGAATTTCCCATTCATTCTTAGTAACTTTCCATCTTCATATCTAGTCATTATTGTTTTCAAGTTATCCTTCACTAACATAATCTTTACCAAACCATCTTCCATGACAATTTTATGTCCAGCTTGTCTGATTGTGACTAAGGATAACAATTTTTTCTTAAAAGATGATACATACCAAACATTTCAAACCCATTTTCACCAATTCCAGGGAGAAAAAATTTCACTGAACCTCTTCCTTGAGGTATACGAGTTATATCATCAGCTAAATAAATGGGTTTTAATTGAACATCTTTATAATTCAAAAAATAGTCTCTGCGATAAGTCATATGCTGAGTAGCCCCTGTGCCCAATATCCAATCATTTTCAAATGAATGTACATGTTGAACTGCTCAAAAAACATATTCATTTTCATCATCCTGATAATCTTGATCTTCTGCATATTGCGCTGATTGTTGAGGTGTCTGCTTGAACTTTGGCAATTGATCATTGCTGGTAAGACAATTGTATGCATAATGGCCCATCTTTAAGCATCTTTTACATCTTCCTTGACTAAAATTTTGACTTCTTCCTGACTGCGCATTACTTTGAAAATTTTGTGGATGAAAATTGTTATGACCTCTACCTTGACCACGACCTTTGTCACGGCCTCGATAAGAAGACTGGTTCTAAAAATTTTGAGAATTTGATTTTCCCCTTTCTTTAGAGCTTTCAGCTTTAGTGTAAAGAAGATCTTCTCCTGATTGTTTTTGTTTTCCAAAGGTTTTACTATGTTGAGCCAACAATTCACTAAGCGAATCAAAAGTTATAGTAGATAACTTATCATTTATTTGCAAAGTCTCAAGAAAATGCTTATAAGATGGAGGCAAACCATTTATCACAACGGAGACAAGAAAACTATCTTCAAGTTTAGAAAAACCACCTTTGATGATTTCCAGACGAATGTTCTTAATCCTTGAAATGTATTCTAGTACATCGCCATTGTTTGCTAATATTTGTTTAAGAAATTTCATTTGTAGATCAACTCTTTGAGATGCAACAGGAGTATCAAACAACTTCTTTAATAGATTCCAAGTAGACCATGCATCTTTGGAATTCTCAATATGAACAAACATTTGTTCAGTTACAGAAGAACATATCAAAGAAAGTGCTTTTTCATCTTTCAAGTTCCATTTGGCTAAAGAAGTAGCGTCGGTGGGCTTAGTTGGAGCAGTATCACCATCACATATATCACTCCATAATGCATTATAAACCAAAGTGTTATGCATGTGCCTACTCCAAGTTTGTAGTTCTTGGGTCCATCTAACTTGTCTGATTCAGTGAATAGGTTTATTAATTTTGACATGATGATAGATTGCCTTATTTAAAGGATTGCAAGTTATTGATCACACCACCACACTGAATAGTCGTCAAAAACACTAAAAGAGAAACACAAGGCACCATAAAGAAAGAGTGCACAGTCCACGCAAAAGGAGCACTTTTAAGGGCTTGGCCTTGACCCTTTAAAAATCTCGTTGAAAAGAAGTTTGAGAGAGTATTTCACTAGACTCTTCTCAACCTCTGGGATTCAAGATTACAATAATTTTTTTTCAAAATTTGTCCTTTTACAAGACTTATATTCTTATACAAAAAAAAGAATGTGACCCCCTTTGAACTAGTAAATCCTCCCTTTTAAAAAAAATACAAGAATCTTTAATACTTCCAAAAGACTTCTTAATGGTATAAAACATATATTTTATGCATGGACGGCGTGACAACTAACATGGGACTGACTGAGGCTGCACTATAATCCACAACTATGTGTCCATTGCTGCAAAAACCCTGTCACTTCTTCAACGATACTTGCACAACATTCAAAGACTACACGCCGCTTGGCCAGATTGCATCCAG
>JASDQU010028683.1:37588-48594 GCA_032191745.1 Picea mariana
CAGTGTCTAATACTCCCAAAGAAATTAGGTTTTTCCTACACTCGGGTACATGTCTTACATCAATTAGTATTTTAATAGTTCCACCAAACATCTTAATTCGAATGTTACCAATTCCCACAACTTTACATGAAATATCATTTCCCATGTAAACTATTCCATCATCTATAGACTGGTAAGTAATAAACCAGTGTCTATGAAGACACATGTGATTTGAAGCACCAGAATCTAATAACCATTGTTGATCATGACGTGAACCGATACTAATCGATAAAACTTCATCATTCATACCTAAACCTGTTGTTGAACATGTTTCAGTTGCGTTTGCTTCCTTCGTCTTTTTTGGAGGGTCTTCTTTGGAGGCTTGTTGTCTCTTCTAACAATCCTTCTTCAGGTGTCTATATTTGACACAAAACCAATACTTAATCTTTCTCTTTCTTCCCTTCGAATTTGACCGAGAGAAATCCCTCTGAACATGTCCTCTTTCTTTTGGTCTGCCTATGACCATCATCGCCTTAGATGTAGAGGTTTCTAGATTGGATTTCTTCCTTATTTCCTTAGACAGTGAAGATCCAAAAATATCATCAAACTCAATACTTTCTATTGAACTGAAACTAACAAAGGTAACAAAGTGATCTCATGACGTGGGAAAAGAACACAATAATGTAATTGCCTTATCTTCATATTTGAATTTCACTCCCATGATAGTCAACTAAACTAAGAGAGTATTAAAAGTATTTAAATGATCAACTATCTTCGTACATTCCTTCATGCACAAACTATACAAGTGTCTTTTCAGGAATATCTTGTTCGTCAAGGATTTTGTCATGTACAGGCTTTCCAACTTTGTCCACAAATCGACTAATGTCTTTTCTGCAACAATTTTGAACAACACATCATCGGCCAAACACAGGCATATGCCACTCAATGCTATTGCATCCATATCATCCCAGTCATCATCTATTATGGTCGTGGGTTTCTTTTATTTTCCCAAAAGTGCCTTTACCACGCCTTGTTGCACAAGCAGATCGTGCATCTTAACCTTCCAGATCTCGAAATTGTTCTTGCCATTGAACGTCTCAATTTTGAACTTAGCACTCTGCATCTTTTCCATTAGAGGAAACATTCCAAAAAACACCATTGTCTTTTAATAACCAAGACCTTTATATTGAGGAATGATTTTACTCAATGTTCAACAATAATTTTAAAAAATGTTTAATCCAAAACACCTTTTAATAATATATAAAAAGGTTTAATAAAAAATATTTTATTAAAAAAAAGATTCACCTGTTTTAAAAAATCACCACTTGAATTTATGCATTAAATATAATATGCATATAATACTTTTATAGCATCCTCCACCCATTTATAAAACAAAGATCATACTTTAAACCCCTTTAAAAAACCATACCTTAAAATTTTTGAAAGGGAAAATCATACGAGTGAGATCGACGTTCCTTGGACCATTTAAGGGGAGCGCTAGCGCTTCTTGACTATGAATGGAGGAGCGTTGGTGCTCCCTTTATGCAGCTAGCTTGGCGCCAATGGAAAGCCACATAAGTCACCACCACATCGGCGGTCCCATCCAGTAGGGTGCCCAGCGCTGATGCCAAAAACAATGCTCCCTTCCAATCTTCCAATGATTGGAGAACAATAAACAACCTCAAAATTGCAGCGAAGACTTTCCAGTCTGCAGCCTCCTCACAAAATTTGACTAATGTGTGGCCTCCTCAACCTCTGATACCACTTTTTGGAATTGCAAATGTGGAAAACACAATTCACATAAGACAATCAATAAACACGCAGATAAGAAACACAAAGATTTCATGTGGTTCACCCAAACGTTGGGCTGCGTCCACCAAGCAAAGGTATTGGTTTTCTTATTATTCAGATCATGGAGATTACAACAGCTTCACTAATGCTCTCACAGCCTCTACGGGCATACATGAAAAATTATATCAATGTACATTAGAAACTGATTATTGAATACGCTCATAACCAAATTCTAACTTTGTCTAATTTAGTTACAACCAATGTTGGATTATAGGATCTAAAATCCTAATCCTGGGAATTTTTTGTCACTGTTTTAACACTCAGTACACTCTATTGAGTTCTCAATATCATCCTCATAAAATAATAAAATTACATTTTTTACATTTTTTTAAATAAAGTTATTATAATAACATTAAGTTATTATAGTCAATTGGGTTTAGCCTGAGTGGTTTGTATTGAGGGGTGTTTTTCCCCCACCAATGTTCAATTCCCTCAAGTGCCATGTTGGCACGCTATCGAAAAATCCTCAGCTTTCTACAAATTTCCCCAGGAATGTCATATTAATTTACGTTGACTTAACCCCGGATGGGGTGTCACATGTTTAACCATGCACTTAATGAAAACCCTAGTTGGCCATCTCCCCTCCTGGTTTCAAATAGCGAGAAGGTATTCAATGCAGGGTGGTGGTGATGGGAGTTTTGGCCTCACACGAGATCAGATGCATTGCTTCAGGGTGTTTTTAGGTTTAATGGGGATGCATCCTACAGAGGAGGATGTCTCCTCCGTTGTTATGGCACAATTGATGGGAAGGAACAAATTTATTTCCCTCTCCATCATCAGAATTATTTCCATGTTTCTCTTTTATATTGGGTTGTTGTGTCTGGTTTCTTCTCTGGAGGATTTTGTGCGAGCTCAATGGTGGTTGTTCCTTTTTCCTCTTCAGCTCAGAGTACTTGACATTGAAGCTATGCCTTGAGAGAGAGGTCGACCTCATAAAGGTCATGATTATGCATGTTACCTTGCAGGTCACAGAAACACTGCTAGTATCCCTGACAGGGAGTCTCACCTTTCGCCCCTTCGAAAATTCATTCAACTAAGACTCAAATCCCGGAAACCAGCATGGAAGAGGAGAGTTGGGGTTTCTCTATCCGTGAAGAGGATTTGTAGACTCTGCTTCCTGGAAATGCAAAAGATTCATCATGTCTTTCATCCACAACATGTTCGTCATCCTATAGGAAGTCTGCTCTCCTTATTATGCCGACAGAGGAACCCTTCCCAGATTATCAGTGCACAATTTTAGAAGTACATTGGGGTTTCTCCATGGTTGAAGAAATTCCTCCACTACTTCCTCTTCATAATGTCACTCTTCCCTTTGTGAAGGCCTCAGCTTCCCCACCATGACACTTTCTTGCATAGGATCACCTCAATCTGATTATGGACATTCGTAGGGACATGGACGATCAAATTTTTCACCAGGAATGCCTAAATCGGGATTTGGAAGACCATAGAAGGTAGACATGCCCATGCAACCCAACCCCTCCGCTGATACTTATAATCCTTGCGACCCCAAATGCAATCTACACACTGTCGATGATGTTGTTGCCATTTTTACGTTGTGTGATCAGTATCCAGATTTCCCAGTCAAAGCAAAATATGGTTGTTTACTCACTTCATTTGTCCATTTATAGATTCGGATACACCGTCAGAGGTGGCGTGGTGGACAAGATGTTGTAGGAGTCTTGGAATCTGTTGGCAGATAAATCAAATCAACCTTTATATATACCAATGAATGGAGAGACATAATCGGATCAACCTTTATATATACCAATATTTTAATGTACACAGTCATAGTCAAATCAACTTGTGTATATAGAAATTGATATATCGAAAGGTTTTGGACTCTGTTTCTGCTTTTGATATTTTGATCTGGACTGCAGAGACACTTCTTCTTCATCATTCTTTCTCGCTTATATAGTCTTCCAAATGGTGTGAACTTTGAAGCTTTGTGTCCCTTTGTTTGAACCATTGCACCTCTTCATTTAAATTAACAATAATAAATTCTAACCTTGCGCCACGCCTTGTTGCGTGAGCAGATCGTGCATCTTAACCTTCCAGATCTCGAAATTGTTCTTTCCATTGAACTTCTCAATTTCGAACTTAGCACTCTGCGTCTTTTCCATTAGAGGAAACATTCCAAAAAACACCATTGTCTTGTAATAACCAAGGCCTTTATATTGAGGAATGATTTTACTCAATGTTCAACAACAAATTTAAAAAATGTTTAATCCAAAACACCTTTTAATAATATATAAAAAGGTTTAATAAAAAATATTTTATTAAAAAAAAGATTCACCTTTTTTAAAAAGTCACCACTTGAATTTATGCATTAAATATAATATGCATATAATAATTTTATAGCATCCTCCACCCATTTATAAAACAAAGATCATACTTTAAACCCCTTTAACAAACCATACCTTAAAATTTTTGAAAGGGAAAAATCATACGAGTGAGATCGACATTCCTTGGACCATTTAAGGGGAGCGCTTGCACTCCTTGACTATGAATGGGGGAGTGTTGGCACTCCCTTTATGTAGCTAGCCTGGCGCCAATGGAAAGCCACTTAAGTCACCACCACATTGGTGCTCCCATCCAGTAGGGTGCCAAGCGCTGATGCCAAAAACAGTGCTCCCTTCCAGTCTTCCAACGATCGGAGAACAATAAACAACCTCAAAATTGCAGCGAAGACTTTCCAGTCTGCAGCCTCCTCACAAATTTTGACTAATGCGTGGCCTCCTCAACCTCTGATACCACTTGTTGGAATTTCAAATGCGGAAAAAACAATTCACATAAGACAATCAATAAACACAAAGATAAGAAACACAGAGATTTCACATGGTTCACCCAAACGTTGGGCTACGTCCACCAAGCAAAGGTATTGGTTTTCTTATTATTCAGATCATGGAAATTACAACAGCTTCACTAATGCTCTCACAGCCTCTACGGGCATACATGAAAAATTATATCAATGTACATTAGAAACTGATTATTGAATACGCTCATAACCAAATTCTAACTTTGTCTAATTTAGTTACAACCAATGTTGGATTATAGGATCTAAAATCCTAATCCTGGGAATTTGTTGTCGCCATTTTAACACTCAGTACACTCTATTGAGTTCTCAATATCATCCTCATAAAATAATAAAATTACATTTTTTACATTTTTTTAAATAAAGTTATTATAATAACATTAAGTTATTATAATCAATTGGGTTTAGCCTCGGTGGTTTGTATTGAGGGGTGTTTTTCCCCCACCAATGTTCAATTCTCTCAAGTGTCATGTTGGCACGCTATCGAAATATCCTCATCTTTCTAAAAATTTCCCCAAGAATGTCATATTAATTTACATTGACTTAACCCCGGATGGGGTGTCACATCTTTAACCATGCCCTTAATGAAACCCCTGGTTGGCCATCTCCCCTCCTGATTTCAAATAGCGAGAAGGTATTCAATGCAGGGTGGTGGTGATGGGAGTTTTGGCCTCACACGAGATCAGATGCATTGCTTAAGGGTGTTTTCAGGTTTAATGGGGATGCATCCTACAGAGGAGGATGTCTCCTCTATTGTTATGGCACAATTAATGGGAAGGAAGAATTTTTTTTCCCTCTCCATCATCAGAATTATTGCCATGTTTCTCTTTCATATTAGGTTGTTGTGTCTGGTTTCTTCTCTGGAGGATTCCGTGTGAGCTCAATGGTGGTTGTTCCTTTTTCCTCTTCAACTTAGATTACTTGACATTGAATTTATACCTTGAGAGAGAGGTCGACCTCATAGAGGTCATGATTATGCATGTTACCTTGCAGGTCGCAGAAACACTGCTAGTATCCCTGACAGGGAGTCTCACCTTTCACCCCTCCGAAAAATCATTCAACTAAGACTCAAATCCCGGAAACCGGCATGGAAGAGGAGAGTTGGGGTTTCCCTATCCATGAAGAGGATTTGCAGACTTTTCTTCTTGGAAATGCAAAAGACTCATCATGTCTGTCATCCAAAACATGTTTGTCATCCTGTAGGAAGTCTGCTCTCCTTATTATGCCGAGAGAGGAACCCTTCCCAGATTATCAGTGCACAATTTCAGAAGGACATTGGGGTTTCTCCATGGTTGAATAAATTCCTCCACTCCTTCCTCTTCATAATGTCACACTTCCCTTTGTGAAGGCCTCAACTTCTCCACCATGACACTTTCTTGCATAGGATCACCTCAATCTGATTATGGACATTCGTAGGGACATGGACGATCAAATTTTTCACTAGGAATGCCTAAATCGGGCTTTGGAGGACCATAGAAGGTAGACATGCCCATGCAACCCAACCCCTGCATTGATACTTCTAATCTTTGCGACCCCAAATGCAATCTACACACTATCGATGATGTTGCTGCCATTTTTCCGTTGTGTGATCAGTATCCAGATTTCCCAATCAAATAAAAATATGGTTGTTTACTCACTTCATTTGTCCATTTATAGATTTGTATACACCATCAGAGCCGACGCGGTGGACAAGATGTTGTAGGAGTCTTGGAATTTGTTGGAAGATAAATCAAATCAACATTTATATATACCAATGAATGGAGAGACATAATCGAATCAACCTTTATATATACCAATATTTTAATGTACATGGTCATAGTCAAATCAACTTTTGTATATAGAAATTGATATATCGAAAGGTTTTGGACTCTGCTTCTGCTTTTGATCTTCTGATATGGACTGCAGAGACACTTCTTCTTCATCATTCTTTCTCACTTATATAGTCTTCCAACTGGTATGAACTTTGAAGCTTTGTGTCCCTTTGTTTGAGCCATTGCACCTCTTCATTTAAATTAACAATAATAACTTCTATTTATTATTATTTATTATTATTATTATTTGAACCCTTCACTGATTATTTTCTTGTTCTCTATTTGAATATTTAAAGATAGGTGCTTCCTTCAAACCATTCTTTCAAATGACCATGGGCTAGTAACCTCAACTTTATTCTCCATTTGTGCTTCCTCTTTATGCTCCTTAGATTACTATATGTTTTTCGTTGGAACCATGTCTTTCGTGCTTCAGAATTCTTCCTTCTTTTTTTTCTTTTATCCCCCATATGTCCAATATTGGGACCGTGTTCTCTGGGCTTCAATGCTCTAGAGATTTTCTTCTTTTCACCAAATTCCTTTTATCGTCAAAGCGATATCTTCTAGAGTGTTACATCTCAAGCAACTTCAATTCATAGATTTTACTCCTTGTCGTTGATCAATGGTCTAATCATTATTTTAAAGGACTCATTTCCCACAATTTTCTTATCCTTATCCAATGGTTGGGATTCAATCGTGAGATGGACGACTGTCATTTCCTCTAGTACTTTGTAGCTTCGAGAGTTTTTTTCTTTTATAAAATTCTTCTAGATTTCGTCGAAGTGTCGAATAGGCTCATCACCGTAGATATTACCTTTTGGTTTATGGCTGAATTTTCTCGCTCCTATAGCTCTTTCATGATCTAGATCAATGGGGAGGTTTTAATCATCCAATAACTGGACAATTTTCCTTCTCTTCGGTACTTTCTAACTTTGTCCCTATTTATCCTATATTTCCACTGTGTCATCCAATGGTCAAGATAACTCCTGAAAGAGACCTGAGTCTTGGATATTCATGCCTTTTCTTAGTTCCAATTATATCTGAAGTGGCGGAGTTATGATCAACCGTTGATATTACTTTTTTGTTTGACGGTTGGATCTCCTCGTACTTATTTGATCACATTGACTAATCCAACAATCACAACTTAATATTGCATTGATATGGATGACTTATATTCATTTCGGAGCTTCGTGACTCCAGGATACTTCAATTCTGAAGTGGCTCAACTCCCCCAAATGTTTACCTCCAAACTAGGTCATAACGTAGTGTTGAATTCTTATTGTCGATTGACAACTCCTCCTTACACTATTCTTCCACTGGATCAATCCAATGGCTATGACTTAATCAAGGTTGAGATGAATGGTCCTTATTTATTTCATCACTTCGGTACTCCTGAACTACGAGACTTTGGAACTTCAGGACTCTGGGAATTCAGGATGTTTTGCACCTTTAGGAATTTCAATTCTCTCGAAGTCATTATTACTAGAGTGGTGTGTCGACTTCACCAATGATGATGTGGACCCATAGTGGGTGTGTCATGTGTCACCCTGATTTGTGACTTTCATAGACCTTATGTGCCATATGTATTTTGACACTTTTCCTCATCTAATTGAGACATGTGTCCTTGTTGATGCGGTCTTGCTGACGTGGATCCCCTAACATGTCATATGTATTTTTATTTTAGATCATTACTCTAGATCGGACGATCTAGTTATCACCTGAATTCTTGATCCAACGACCCTCATTAACTTCGAGACTTTAGGGCTTTTTCCTTTGGGTAAACTTACATGTTTCAGACTCCTTTTCACCGAAGTGGTCAGCGCCGAAGTTGACCACTATTGGACCCACCTATCCTCATCCAACGGTCACCATGCATTGCCTATATCGGATGGCCCTTATTCACTTTGGGACTTTGGGACTTCGATATTTGGGTGAACTTACATGTTTCAAACTCTTTTTAGAAAAAGTGTTCAGTCTTGAAGTTGACCACTATTGGACCCACCTATCCTCATCCAACAATCACCATGCATTGCCCAGATCTGATGGCCCTCGTTCACTTCAAGATTTCAGGGGTTTCAAGACTTTGTGTCTTATGGGGTTCGCTTATCTTGTCCTTCCACTTGGTTCTATATGACTATCAGGATAGATCTCGAACTGATCTAATGGTTTTCATTACTCCCAAATTTTGAATGGACTATTAGGATTCCAGGATCTAGATTCTATGCGATATGATGGTCTTGTATTTCTATGAGATTTTGATTGACCATCGACTGTAAAAAAAATTCCTTACAATTCTTGAAGAGTTTCAAAGATCTTCTTTCTTACATGTTCACCATTATTTCTCCTTATATTTTAATAATTGTTTGTGCATTCTTTAGTCCTTATGTACGTGAATTCTATGTATGCTACCTCTCCCATGCTTTAGGAACATAGGATCATTATTGATCCTATCGTGATCTACAGTGATCACAAATTTCTTCTTTCCCAAGGTAATCTTCATGTTTCCATCAATGACAACACACAAACAATAATGCCAACAATATCCCCCTTTGGCATTGATGGCAACATATATGTAAAACAAATACTTTTTCTCCCCCTATCATTGATCTCATTTTCAAGTTGGGAATTGAATATTTTTTACTACTTTTTCTCCCCCTTTGACATCAATGACAAAAACGGATGTTTCCTTGCTCCCTTTAGGGTGACACTCCCCTGAGGTGATGTTCCCCCTGTCTATGAATCTCTCCCCCTTTGGACAAGAGATATCACTCTAAGGCAATGTTGGTGGCATGGTTGACAATCATCTCTTTGTCTGGAATCATGTTGTTGAAACCAATTAGAGGAATATCTCCCCCTGTGGATATGTCTCCCTCTATCTTCTCTTTAAGATGAACAATATGCTACCATTGTAATCTGCTTCCGCTTCAAATACTATTGCTTAACTGGAACATAGATCAACTGGTCAAAAATGATCTGCGCTTCCTATAAAGATCATTGGACCTGTCCATGCATCAACCATATAAACTCATGCCACACCATACATCAAGTGTGTTCCAATCATACATACTATCTCATGCATCAATCGTGAAGAAAAATATATGTCAAGAGTATGTGCCAAAAGTGAACCAAGCATATATCAAGATCATCAACAAGTGCCTCTATCAATGTACCAATAATGTGCTTTAAACAAGTGTCATGTCACACATGATATGTATCTATGATAAGATATATCAATGGATCTCATGTATGTACCATCCATGTACCATGACAGATCTACCTCGGAAAACATTCACATAACTTCACTGAGAGAATACATAACCAACATTGTTCCTTGTAATATGAAGACTTGCAAGAATCCATGTTAGATCCTGCAAAATAGAGTTATACCATAAAACCATGATGCTTAAATGATGTTAGTTATCTATTCATTTGTAACCTAAGAGCCTCTTCATTCTTTTGTGCTTCAATATTGATAGGGGTATCAATAGGAACAATCTTAAGTCTTCCCTAATTCCTCCTTCCTTTCTTTTGTTTATATTTTTTTGTTGATGAGGAGTTTTAGTAGATCATAAAAATAATGTTTGAAAATTTCCAAGATCAACATTAGTTAATTCTTCTAGTTGATATCCTATTGAAATTTCATCATCATCATTACTGTCTTGTGCAACAAAAGATTCTTTATCATTTTCTTGAGAATTTTATTTTTGTATTTTCCATTTGTTGGGTAATGAATAATTTATTTGCAGGACACTATCAAGTTCTGCAATTGTGTCACATTTTTCTTTAGGAGTTTTCTTTTGTTGAGATTAATCCACTTCATATGCATAACTTTGATTTTCATATACCTTATCAGACACTTCACCTATCATTCTCCTATTTTCAATTTTATCTATTTCAGGTGCAATATCTTCATCGTTTTTCTTCCTTTGTACTTTAGTTTTTCTTCTCCATATCTTCTTATAATTTTCCTTAATACTGGAGGTATTTTCCTTCATGGAATACTTTGGAAATTTACATTCACTAGCTTTGTGACCATAATTGTAGCATTTTTGGCATTCAATATTGAAGTCTTGTAAGGGAGAGAATGAGTTATGATTTCTTCTTTCTGCATTATTCTTATTGTTTTCATATATTTGAACATTTCTTGGATTGTACTTTCTTTAAGTTTTACAATGTACTGATTTATGTCCAAAATTATTGCAGTAATAGAAATATCCAAGGAAAATATATTGATTTTTGTTAGAGGGATTCCTTCCGATGATTCTATTCTTTTTGTCATATTTTTCTTTAGTAGGGAGTACAATTTTTTGTTTATTTGGGACAATCTTCAATTGCATTGTCCTTGCCTTATTTTCTTCTCTTCTTACGGAGTTATTAAGAGCATCTGCATAGTTGATTGGTTGTTTGTCATTATTTTGTTCTGTAGAGAGATCATATCCTAGTCCTATCTTATCATTTGATGATCTCTAACAACTAAGAATGTTGTTCGGAATTTTTGAGTTGTTTTCAAGCTTAGACTGAATGTCTTTTTTTTCTAGTTTCCCTTTTAGTTGAAT
>JASDQU010028684.1:6298-17653 GCA_032191745.1 Picea mariana
CACGATCGGCTGTTGCATAATTGCATGCTGGACTCTGGGGCCTCTCATAATGTAATGCCCAAATCTATTATGGATAGACTAGGCCTCAAAATCACCAAACCCTATGGAGATCCTTACTCGTTCGATTCAAGGAGAGTTAAGTGCATGGGCATGATCAAAGATTTAGCAGTCAATCTTGCCCAGATTCCAGTGAAAAATGTCCTAATGGACGTAGTTGTCGCCAATATACCACCGAAGTATGGTTTACTATTATCCATATCTTGGGGAGCCAAGCTCGGGGGATCCCTTCAACTAGATATGACCTACGCCACAATCCATGTTTTTGGTGGATAGTTCACATGGTTATACAGGGAAACATGATTGGCATATACAGTAAGTGATCCATGAAATCCTAACAATTACCCTGTTTACATTGCCGATCAAGACGTGGGAAATTGAATTCTGTCCTTTGACAATACTGAAGATAATTGTACGGAAGAAAGTGACATCGATGAAATCAAAACCAAAAAAACAGCTAAAAATGTGTACAGCACTAGAATTTGGAAAATGTTCTTTGATGGTGCTTCATCATGCGAAGGGGCAGGTGCGGGAGTGATTTTCGTAGCACCTAAAAATGAATTCGTCATTCCCTTCTCTTACAGGCTACAATGGGACGTAAACTGCACAAACAACGATTACGAATATGAAGCTCTAGTCCTAGGTCTGGAAGCTGCCAACAAGATGAACATAAGGAACTTAGAGGTCTATGGAGATGCTGAACTAATTGTGAAGCAGGTAAATCGGCAATATCAGGACAAGCACCCAAGACTAAGGTCCTACAAAAATTGGGCCTAGAATCTAATGGAAAATTTATTTTCATCACTAAAGGTTCATTTCATCCCATGAGCCGAAAACCAACAGGTCAATTCACTAGCCAAAGAAGCTTAGACCTTCTCACCCCCTACCGCTTTCAAATTAAATTACCACATAGAGGTAAGGCACAAACCATCCATACCAAACAACATACAAAACTGGCAGGTTTTCGAAGATGACGAACAAATCGGAAAGTTCCTAAAAATGGTGGGTGATTTCTCCAAAACCCACATTGACCAGGAAAACCAAAACGATCATACTTGGATTATGCAGGAAGGGGAGGATCCTCGGGAGTTTCGAGAAAAAATTATAAATCATCGCCTGCTAGTGTTAAAAAGTAATCAGATCCCTAAGGGTCTGATACCTATAGAAAGGTTGTTTGATCAAAATGACATGCCTCGGAAGTCCACCTTACATCCCTAATAGGAGGAGGTCGAAGACTGTGACGTGGGCACCACCAAAGATCCTAGGATAGTGAAGTTATCAAAGTACCTTCCTCCTGAGATAAAAAGAAATTATAAGGACTTACTCGGGTGGTATAAAGATGTCTTTGCATGGTCTTACGATGAGCTCAGAACCTATGATACCTCTGTGATCGAGCACAAGATACCTTTGAAACCTGGTGTTAAGCCCTTCAGATAGAAGCTCAGACAAATCAACCCCATTTTATTGCTTGTGGTCGAAAGAGAAGTGAAAAAGATGTTAGATGCAAAAATAATTGTACCTCTCAGGTGCTCTGATTGAGTGGCGAACTTAGTCCTGGTTAGGAAGAAAAGCAGGGAGATCGGGCTGTGCATTGATTTTAGAAACCTAAACAAGTACTCTCTCAAATATAACTATCGTCTGCCCAAAATGGATCACGTTTTGGAAAAAGTAGTTGCGGCGAATAGGATGTCAATGATCGATGGGTTTTCCAGTTACAATCAAATTGCTCTCAACGAGCATGATAAAGAAAAAACAGCTTTCACCACCCCTTGGGGAACGTTCATGTATGACAAAATGCCTTTTGTTCTGATGAACGCAGGTGCTACCTTCCAGCGCATTATGGATATCGCCTTCATCAGTGAAAGAGATAAATTTGTGGTTATCTACCTCGACAACCTAACTGTCTTCTCTAAATCCGACGAAGACCATCTGTTGCACCTAAATAAAACGTTTGAAAAATGTCGAAAATTCGGTTTGTCTTTAAACCCCAAGAAGTCTCACTTCGCGATGAAAGAAGGTAAAATCTTGGGCCACATTGTGTCTCGAGACGGAATTAAAATCGACCCTAAAAGGGTAGAAGCTATAGACACCATAAATATTCCTAGAAATATAAAAGAAATTCAGTCGTTTTTAGGAAAAATAAACTTTTTGAGAATATTTATCCCAAACTTTGTTGAAATCGTGAAATTGATCACAGGTATGCTAAAGAAGAACAACAAAGTGAAATGGATGACAGAGGCTAAAGCATCGTTTGCATGCATCAAGAAAGTTATCAGCGAAGCGCCTGTACTGGCAAGCCCTGATTACCTAAAGGATTTCCTGATTTTCTCGTTCGCCTCCGAACACACAATGGCGGTAGTACTTCTCCAGAAGAATGAAGAGGGTTTCGAGCAATGAATAGCCTTTTTTAGTAAAATTCTTAGAGATGTTGAACTGAGATACAATATAATAAAGAAACAAGAGCATGTTATGGTTAAGGCTTTGAAGGCATTTAGAACTTACGTGCTTCACTCCAAGGTAATCGCATATGTTCCCACTAGTTCTGTGAAGGATATATTGGTTCATCCTGACAGTGAAAGAAAAAGGGGTCGGTGGCTCTCTAAAATTCAAGAGTTCGACCTAGAGGTGAAACCGACGAAACTAGTAAAAGGACAAGGTCTGGCTAAGCTCTTGGCAGAATCAAATTTCAAAGCACTCGGAATAAATAACCTGCAAGGATGCGAAGGACATGGGGATGTAAACGAGTCCGACGACCAAATAACTATCTCCAAAATTGAAGAGAAGTTTTCCTTATCAAATTGGTATAAAGATATAGTGTCCTACCTATTGACCCTGAAACCTAGTGATCTGCCTCCAGCTAAAGCCAGGACACTGAAGTTGCATGCGGTGAAGTACTATATATCTGAAAGTCAACTGTACTGGAAGGACCCCTTAGGCTTCTTACTGGTTTTTTTAGTAGAATCAGAAATAGAGGGGGTCATAAACGAATTCCACGAGGGAGTATGTGAAGGGCATCACGCCTGGAGGGAAACTGCTTATAAAATCCCGAGGGCGGAATATTATTGGCCTAAACTTTTCTCAGATTTCAATGTCAAAGTCAGAGCCTGTAACCCTTGCCAGTTGTTTGCAGGAAAACAAAAGCTCCCAGCGTTACCTCTGGTTCCTGTCAAAACCGAAGCCCCTTTTCAACAATAGGGGTTAGATTTTATAGGTGAAATCAAACCACATTCCAGTGCTCAACACAAATGGATCCTCACTGCCACAGATTATTTCACCAAATGGGTGGAGGCTATTCCAACTAGGAAGGTGACCGATTTAGTGGTGATAGATTTCCTGGAAGAGAGCATATTGTCTAGATTTGGTTGTCCCTGAAAGATAGTAATGGATAATGCCCAGGTATTCAATTCTATGGCAATGGTTAGATTTTGCCAAAAATATAACATCATATTGGGCCACTCCACAGCATATTACTCTCAAGGTAATGGGTTAGCCGAATCATCAAATAAAATTTTAATTACCATAATTAAGAAGGTGCTGAGCGAAAACAAAATATCTTGGCATGTACAATTAAGGTACACTTTGTGGGAAAATCGGATAGGTACAAAGAAATCCATTGGTGTTTCCCCTTTTCAAATGGTATATGGGATAGATGCAGTATTACCTATAAATATGGCCCTCCCAGTAATGAATCTTTGGCAAGATGAGAAAGAAGAGCCAAACCACGTCACAAGAAGAATAAATCAGTTGATCGAGGTCCAACAACACAGGACCGAGGTGGACACAAGGATGCAGAAATATCAGGACAACATGAAAGTGTTGTTCGATCATAAATCCAAAAACAGGGATTTCCTCCCCAAAAATTTGGTTTTGAAATGGGATGCTAGGAGGGAAGATTCAGCAAAACATGGTAAATTTGATCATATCTGGTACGGACCGTTCAAAGTCTCGGCTTCTGAAGGGAATAATTCATTTCTATTAGAGAATTTGGACAGTAAAACTCTCAGAGCCCCTGTCAACGGGCATTATTTAAAGCACTATATGCAATAAATGAGTCCCTAATCTCCATTGTATATACTGGTTTGTGTTTCCCTTTTTCTTTTTTATAGAATTTTTGGTAAGTTCACTTTCATCACAAATAAAATAGACTGTTGTTTTCCTAGAAGTAGAGACATAAATTTTGACACCCAGGATCCCATAAATCCTGAAGACCTGATACTCTTCATGTTGTTTCATACATGCCTCTGAATTACAGCCCAAACTGCGAAAGGAGAAAGGGATGGTCAGGTATATGGAAATTGACCCACCCGAAACAGGTGACAAAGAATATTTTTTCAAGAAGAAAATGAAGTGGTAAGGCAAAGGGATGAATTTCCAAAGTAGCTGGGTTTTCAAACGAATATCAATTAAACACAATAGTGGTCTCAAAAGTATGATGTGCTCACCTGAGTAACGATTGCATGATAACATCCGGTTTTTTGAGGTCCATAGCCTTCTCTCTTTCCCTTTTTTTCACCCTTGGTCCTCTCTCCTTAAGCTCTGACACCTGCCCATACCATCCATAGAGGAAAAGAGATTCTGCTTCAATTTGGGAAACCGTCAAACGTCTCCAAAAGTGAGTTGGTCTTCACAGCTCCTCGATCCCTTGCTGAACAAGACCATGCGTAGGCGGATCCTAACTCTCTTAGGTATTTTAATAGTTTTCAAATGGTTAGGTCTTGCTCAAAAGAAGACCCCTGGAAATGAATTCCCCCCTTTTTCCTGCGGACTAGGGTGTTTTGAAGGTTAAGAGAAAGTTGGTCCAAAGCACTCAAAGCAAGTTGACAGGCCTCTGTTGCGAATTTTACACAAATATCGCCCCTGGTATAATTTATACTAATTGATTTCCCCGACTTCATTTTCCAAAAATAAAATATAAGACAGATGGTGAAAGGAAATTCATAATTGATTGCCCCCATTTAGTCCAAAGAGATGATGAAAGGAAATTCATAAAATGATTGCCCTTGTCTCAACATTTAAATGCATAATTACCTTTTGAAGTGGTGAAAGGAAATTCAATAAAGGGGACCATATAACTTCACTGAGGTACTAAATAGGCTCGGTGGCAGTGAAGCAATGTCTAATATATTTGTAAGGTTGTCGTACATAAATCATACTATGCTCTGGTAATTAGCTTTCTCGAAATTGGATCTACATCTCAGGTTCATTGCAGGTCTCCTTGATTAAAAGCATGGATTTTACTTCGTTTTGATGCAAGTCAAAACCTACAGGACCTGTTGAATTTCCTAAGATTTGTTTGGACCATCTTGAGAAGACCCGATTTCAGTGTCGAGGAAGGGAAAGTTACTGTGGACTGAGGCTGAGCTTAGAAAGCGTTCCAAGTTTTTTAAGCTTTCCAGAATTAAATTTGAAACTTCAAGGTTCTCTCTGTATCCTCTTTCCCAACCAGATTCTCATAAGCAAACTGATGACTCCATTTACCCATACAGGCACTCGGTCTACCATTCTTCTCATCCCGCGAGGAGGCGAGATCCCTAGTTGGAGCCTATGTTGGAGCCGCCTTCTTCTAAATAAGTGAGATGTTATACTTAAGCCCAAAAAGCTAGTTTCAGGATTTCATTTATTTCGTGACGCTACCCACTAAATCTTTAGTATCTCGACACGAGAAATGGCGATAGCGGTTTTAAAGTTTACCCAAGTTAGTGTCAAGAGTAAATCACTTTAAACCTGAGTTAAGCACTATTGTGATTTCGCGACTCGGCGATCGCTCTCCCAAAAAGAAGTACCTTCGTATCTCCAAGTTGCTAAGTCACGATATTCATTAATTAAGCATGGGTTAATTAAGATCTTAAGTCAGATCACGAGTAATCAACTAAATCGCATCATCGCGATTTCGGGTTTTGGGGGCTCAAAAGCTAGGAGTGAAATCTTCTGATACTACAAATGCCAAAAAGGAAGGATTAAAGACTAAAACACACTTAATTAAAGGAACTAAACTGGATTAATCAATGCATTAAGCAACCTTTAACATGCACCATCTACGGAGTAAGTTTTAAATGTTTTTGTGTTTTTTCGTGTTACGACTCGTCAAGCATTTATGGCATTTATTTGAATTACGGTGAGGTGATAGACAGTAGGATCTCATTTTTACTTCTAAATATTTCTATTAAGCGATTTGACCGTTCTCTTCACAAGGACACCAGGGGTTTAAATGACCAAGATAGAGAGTTTTTCCTTCATTTTTTCAGTTCTCATTTCTATTTGCGCGCAGAGCCATTTTACCAGGATAACTGTTGTTTGTGATTTTCAATCTTTTTGACAGGAGGTCCAGTTGCAGGTTTCTCTATCATGGCTCCAAAAAAAATGCCCAAGTCAGTTGCCAAGAGTTCAGGTCAGGGTTCAAACGTTGTTTCTGATACCTCGCCCCAAAGTATTAATTCTATCAAGACATGGTCATACGTTTCCAACATCCTGCAATCCAAGTCAATAAATTGTTCTGATGATTCTAGCAACAACGAGAAGGATGATTTATCAACCAAATACAAAATCATTGCTCAAGCAGAGATGCACAAAATAATGGCGAGGCCCCAGCTTCTTCCCTATTTTGATATGATCAGGTGGGCGCTGGACCATCTGGACATCCCGACCAGGACGATTATCAGTGAACAGAAGGTGACAATTGGTACCTTCAGGCTAGAACATTTGCGGGCAATGTATAAACTGTCACCCACACCGAACCTTACTCACAATGTCGAATTCCTAGAAGGTTTCAAGAATAAGGAGTGCGAGTAGTATGCAAAAATTTTATCCGATCTGATCAAAGATTGGGTCTCACACCCCGTGAAATTCAGGGTTGACACTAACAGGATCTATTCAATCTCTTCCTTGGAGCCACAATTCAAGTACATAGCAATGATGACTTGCAGGTTGTATGGGAAGGAAGACACTACCCATTTTTTCCTCCCATGGGTGCCACTCATTCATACAGTCGCTGAGGGTTTCTCCTTCGACTAGGCCGAACTGTTGTCCGACAGTCTAACCAGTCAAATTACTGAATATCGAGCACAGAGGATGAGTAAGAAAGCAACTTCATTCTTTATGTCTGCTTACATCATGGATGCCATTTGCATCATGACACCCTTCCCACTAATGAACTGGAGCCGGGCTCCATCTAATACAGAGCCTATTCATGTCTACCACTCGAAGCTTTGGGAGGATAAGGCCAAAGAATTCATCTACGAGATCTTCAATTGGGTAATGGTTCCATTGCATGTCGCCATCTTTGTCTAGCCGCCTCCCAGGATGTCAAATAGTGTCGTGACCAACCTAAGCAGCGTGGCATATTGGTATCTAGAGGCAGAATTTTCATATATCAGGGTTTTCGGCACCTCTGTCCCTCCATATGCTCTCCCACTATTCCTGTTAGATAAGCTACTATGTCGCGAGATCACCAGACAGACTGTGCTCGGCGGAATAAGAAAAGAGCTCAAAGGAGTATCAAAAAAGGTATGGCCACCCTTCTCTATTCATATTGATGTGTATTCCTTGTTATATTTTGGCCACGCCAAAGCCAAGGCTACGGATTTAGAAGAAATGAAGATGGTGGATATTGAGTTCAAGAAGCATGACCCTAGTGAGGTTGTGAGCAATCACCTGGCGAGTTGTGGCCTGAAGAGATATGAACATGAGGATTCCCCTCATGATGAAATATTCTAGGGTGCGAGGTCCTTCTCTGAAGTCCTAAGTTGGATTCAAGCCCTGCCACTCAGAGATATGGCTGATTTTTTGAAATTCCAGGAGCCCCGACGGAGTTGTCTCCCCCAGATTTTATAAGGTGAAGCCCCAAAGCTTCCAGTTACAAAGAAAACGGAAGCCAAAGGTGAAAAGGACTCGAGTCCTAATGGGGAGAAGAACTAAGGGAAAACAGGGGAGGTTGAAACCTCAGAGCAAGGAGCCAAAGTCCCCCACAAGCAGGAAGGAAACCCCGAAAAGGGTACACCAAGCAAGCACACCCAAGGCCAAGCAGAGATACCCTCACAAGGATCGGGTGACTCATTGTCGCTCACGTCAAACAAGTTGTTCACAGAGGTCACCCCAAAACAACCATCCAAGGAAATCGGCAAACTGATTGCTATTATCACACCCTTACAGTTCACAAAGGGGAATCCCGATGCGGGGTGGATTTTCAATGAAGAAACACCTATTTGTGTAGAGGAGCTGCCTCTTAACGAATTTTTCTTTGATAAAAAAGAAAGGCCATGGTGAGGCAAGAATTATATCAAAAAGAGCGCGTAATGGCTAAAACATTTAAAATCATGACAGATGGGAAGGTCACGAAAGAGGAATAATTCATAGAGGAGATAGTCGGGACACAAGGGGCTTATGCTACAGCCAATTAGTACTCAGTTGGGACTTTTAAGGCCCAGTTGAAACGAAAGAACCTCCTGATTAGTAAATTGGAAGTTAAAGTGGCTACTGCTGAAGCAAATGCCAAGGATGAGGTGAGCAAAAGCCTCGAGCAAGGTCGAATAGCCGATCTGTAGGAGATTGAGAAACTTAGATCCGACCTTGAGCAGGTGCGCCAGTTGGTGCAAATTAGCCAAACGCAAGTAATTCAGCAGGGGCAACAAATTATAGAATTACAATCGAAGTTGGATGTTGCTGAGAATAAGGTTTTAGACATAAAAATGTTCAGATCCCAAGCTGCGGAAATCCAACAGAAGGTATTAGCAGCTCAACAAGACTTGCTTGTAAAAGTAGGAACCATTCAGAACCACTTTCAGACGATAGATCAAGGGTTAGAAAGTATTTCTTTGAGGGAAAAATAAGTCGGGGCAGCTCAAGTTGTTTTCCAAGACGTTGTTATAGCTACGACGAAGATAGAGATGGTCGAAAACTCCAAATTATCCATCGCAGAACAAACTAGAGGGAATATCTTGTTGAAGGTCTGGGAGCAGAATATATCAGAAAGCAAGGGGAGAGATAATGAAGTGATGAATTCTTATGAGGAAATGTTCGCCTTGATAAGTAAACGTTTGCTAGACCTTGATAAGGAAAGAAGTGCTGGGACACTGGGAAAAATCAATATAGCTAAACACTTGTTGGACATCAAAGAAAACGCAGAGAAAGAGCAAGCGGAGATATCCCAGATAAGACAGGTCGATATGGTCCAAGTGGACAAATGGATAGTATAGCCAAGTTTACAATTATTCTCTATCATCACGGAAGACCGACAAGTAGGGAAAAGATTTCCACAGCTGGCGAAGAGTTGTTACACCTTTGAAGCAAGAAACCAAGTAGAGCCTTCCAGGTTTATAGCCCACTTGGTGGAGAGGTGTGTCATTTGCATCGAGCAGGCGAAGGGATGGGTTTTTGGTGCTAAACAATGACAGATGTCGACCCATTTTATTTCTAGAGACGGAAGGGTAGAGAAAGAAAGGTGCCCCACCCTTACGAAGGAAGACAAAGATGAGGAGATGAAATGCTCCAATCTTCCATTTGTAACTGACAGGTTTCTAGAACGATCGAAATTATAGATGTTTAGAAGTTTGTTTAAATAAAGAAAAGATTTTAATAGAAGAGGCTTTTTGGCCAGTGGTAGATTGTAATAGAAAAAGTTCTTTTAGCCAGGATTAATACAAAGCGATTTGAAGACTCCATATTCCGTCAAGATTGAGTTATGTGTTTTTCCTCTGTATTTCATGCTTCATGTCATTCTTTTTTACATATATGTCTTTGATGAATGTTTTAGCTGCAATTTAGTATAACTTCTACTGTGGTGATCAAGTTCTAGGTATCTAGTTATTTACAGTTTGTCCTCTCTGTGGTCTACTAGCAGGTACAAGATCTGTGAATTATTTAGATCTCTACTTTATATGCTTTCATCAAGGTATTCTTGTCTTTTCTTCTTCTGCCACAGCGTGGGATTCCTCTGAAATTGATGCCCCACATTGTTGACATCTCTATGTTTTCACACTCAGTTTCAAGATGTTAAACTCAGTTACGGAAAACGGCCTTCAATTTCGTTAAACCCTTCGATTGGCTTCATTGAATTTTCCCTGTATAATCTAAAGTTGAGATAAGCACTTTAAAACATCCACTTTCTTTTAAATCTCTGTTCTCCCCATGACTATACCCGTCGTAAGACAACCCAACATCGAACTCGGTCTATCGGATCAAACTAGCATCACTTTGAATCTTTTCGATACCATACTTAAGGCTGCCACCACCCGGACAGAGCTCAAACGTTCATGGGCCGTCATCGAGCGGGATATCAACATTCAAGAATATTTGGAAGCTAGACAAAGAAAACTCAGAGATTGGCCATAGCTTCATCCCCCGAAGTTGTTTCTTCCCCTTCCTTTTCTTCCACTCTTTTTTTATGCTTAGACTCCACACTTTATATCCTTAAGTGTAGACTCAGGAACAACAGAAGGTCAGATAGATGTGGATGCCCTAGAAAAATGGTTAAATCTGCTAGAAGGTTATTTCTCTATTCACAATTTTTCTGACGGGGAAAAGGTCACCTTTGCACTCATCAAGGCTCTCCCCCATGTCAAACATTGGTGGGAAACTTACTAGAAGAAAAACTCCATAGAGGAAACTAGAATATACGGGGCTAAGCCCACTTGGGATTTTTTTGTGGATGTAGTCAAGGAATAATATTACCATGTTGCTAACTATGAAGACCGGTACATGAGATGGACCACACTGTGGAAAGAGAAGACTCAAACAATGTCGGAGTTCACAAATACTTTCCATACCTTGCGCACCAAGTTGGGTATCAAAGACTCTAAGCGGCATCTGGTTCTGAAATACCATGGGGCTCTGCATAGGTACAGCCAAACTGAAATTTATTTCCTAAACATCTCATCATTAGGAGTTGCTTATCAATATGTTGTCAATATCATGCAGAAATTTAGGCACCAAAAAAAATGGGAGTTCGAGTCTGCCAATCCGCAACAACCAAAGCATGATAAATATGACCCTAACCAACAACATCATGACAACCAGTCCAAGACATAAGAAAAGAAGGGTAAAGGGAAGACAAAGAATGACATTGGGAAGTGGTGCAACTTCCACAAAATCCCTTGTCACAACACCGATGAATGTCACTCGAAACAGTCATCGGTGGTCGAGATCAAAGACAAGGAGTTGAACCCTGATTTGAAATCTGATCTAGAAAATAATGAAAAAAGACAGATCAGCAATGCAGACCCCACTGCTACTGTCGTGACTGCAAAAATTCAACCAGAAGAACCAGTAGATCCTGAAGAGGGGGAGCGCCTCTTCCATTCAGAG
>JASDQU010028684.1:17703-27715 GCA_032191745.1 Picea mariana
GGGGAACGTTCATGTATGACAAAATGCCTTTTCGTCTGATGAACGCAGGTGCTACCTTCCAGTGTGATATGGATATTGCCTTCATCGGTGAAAGAGATAAATTCATGGTTATCTACCTCGACAACCTAACTGTCTTCTCTAAATCCAACGAAGACCATCTGTTGCACCTAAAGAAAACGTTTGAAAAATGTCAAAAATTCAGTTTGTCTTTAAACCCCAAGAAGTCTCACTTCACGATGAAAGAAGGTAAACTCTTGGGCCACATTGTGTCTCGAGATGGAATTAAAATTGACCCTAAAAGGGTAGAATCTATAGACACCATAAATATTACTAGAAATATAAAAGAAATTCAGTCATTTTTAGGAAAAATAAACTTTTTGAGAATATTTATCCCAAACTTTGTTGAAATCATGAAATTGATCACAGGTATGCTAAAGAAGAACAACAAAGTGAAATGGACGACAGAGGCTAAAGCATCGTTTGCACGCATCAAGAAAGTTATCAGCGAAGCGCCTGTACTGGCAAGCCCTGATTACCTAAAGGATTTCCTGATTTTCTCGTTCGCCTCCGAACACACAGTGGCGGTAGTACTTCTCCAGAAGAATGAAGAGGGTTTCGAGCAATGAATAGCCTTTTTTAGTAAAAGTCTTAGAGATGTTGAACTGAAATATGATATAATAGAGAAACAAGAGTATGTTATGGTTAAGGCTTTGAAGGCTCTTAGAACTTACATGCTTCACTCCAAGGTAATCGCATATGTTCCCACTAGTTCTGTGAAGGATATATTGGTTCATCCTAACAGTGACAGAAAAAGGGGTCGGTGGCTCTCTAAAATTCAAGAGTTCAACCTAGAGGTGAAACCGACGAAACTAGTAAAAGGACAAGGTATGGCTAAGCTCTTGGCGGAATCAAATTTCAGAGCACTCAGAATAAATAACCTACTAGGATGCGAAGGAAATGGGGATGTAAATGAGTCCGACGACCAAATAGATATCTCCAAAATTGAAGAGAAGTTTTCCTTATCAGATTGGTATAAAGATATAGTGTCCTACCTATTGACCCTGAAACCTAGTGATCTGCCTCCAGCTAAAGCCAGGACACTGAAGCTGCATGCGGTGAAGTACTATATATCTGAAAGTCAACTGTACTGGAAGGATCCCTTAGGCTTCTTACTGGTTTTTTTGGTAGAATCAGAAATAGAGGGGGTCATAAACGAATTCCACGAGGGAGTATGTGAAGGGCATCACGCCTGGAGGGAAACTTCTTATAAAATCCCGAGGGCAGGATATTATTGGCCTAAACTTTTCTCAAATGTCAATGTCAAAGTCAGAGCCTGTAACCCTTGCTAGTTGTTTGCAGGAAAACAAAAGCTCCCAGCGTTACCTCTGGTTCCTGTCAAAACCGAATCCCCTTTTCAACAATAGGGGTTAGATTTTATAGGTGAAATCAACCCACATTCCAGTGCTCAACACAAATGGATCCTCACCGCCACAGATTATTTCACCAAATGGGTGGAGGTTATTCCAACTAGGAAGGTGACCGATTCAATGGTGATAGATTTCCTGGAGGAGAGCATACTGTCTAGATTTGGTTTTCCCTGAAAGACAGTAATGGATAATGCCCATGTATTCAATTCTATGGCAATGGTTAGCTTTTGCCAAAAATATAACATCATATTGGGCCACTCCACAGCATATTACCCTCAAGGTAATGGGTTATCCGAATCATCAAATAAAATTTTAATTACCATAATTAAGAAGGTGTTGAGCGAAAACAAAATATCTTGGCATGTACACTTAAGGTACGCTTTGTGGGAAAATCGGATAGGTACAAAGAAATCTATTGGTGTTTCCCCTTTTCAAATGGTATATGGAACAGATGTAGTATTACCTATAAATATGGCCCTCCCAGTAATGAAGCTCTGGCAAGATGAGAAAGAAGAGCCAAACCACGTCACAAGAAGAATAAATCAGTTGATCGAGGTCCAACAACGCAGGACCAAGGTGGACGCAAGGATGCAGAAATATCAGGACAACATGAAAGTGTTGTTCGATCATAAATCCAAAAACAGGGATTTCCTCCCCGACGATTTGGTTTTGAAATGGGATGCTAGGAGGGAAGATTCAGCAAAACATGGTAAATTTGATCATATCTGGTATGGACCGTTCAAATCTCGGCTTCTGAAGGGAAGAATTCATTTCTATTAGAGAATTTGGACAGTAAAACTCTCAGAGCCCCTGTCAACGGGCGTTATTTAAAGCACTATATGCAATAAATGAGTCCCTAATCTCCATTTTATATACCGGTTTGTGTTTCCCTTTTTCTTTTTTATAGAATTTTCGGTAAGTTCACTTTCATCACAAATAAAATAGATTGTTGTTTTCCTAGAAGTAGAGACATAAATTTTGACACCCAGGATCCCATAAATCCTAAAGACCTGATACTCTTCGTGTTGTTTCATACAGGCCTCTGAATTACAGCCCAAACTGCGAAAGGAGAAAGGGATGGTCAGGTATATGGAAATTGACCCACCCGAAACAGGTGACAAAGAATATTTTTTCAAGAAGAAAATGAAGTGGTAAGGCAAAGGGATGAATTTCCAAAGTATCTGGGTTTTCAAATGAATATCAATTAAACACAATAGTGGTCTCACAAGTATGATGTGCTCACCTGAGTAAGGATTGCATGATAACATCCAGTTTGTTGAGGTCCATAGCCTTCTCTCTTTCCTTTTTTTTCACCCTTGGTCCTCTCTCCTTAAGCTCTGACACCTGGCCATACCATCCACAGAGGAAAAGAGATTCCGCTTCAATTTGGGAAACTGGCAAACGTCTCCGAAAGTGAGTTGGTCTTCACAGCTCCTCGATCCCCTGCTAAACAAGACCATGCGTAGGTGGATCCTAACTCTCTTAGGTATTTTAATAGTTTTCAAATGGTTAGGTCTTGCTCAAAAGAAGACCCCTGGAAATGAATTCCCCCCTTTTTCCTGCGGACTAGGGTGTTGTGAAGGTTAAGAGAAAGTTGGTCCAAAGCACTCAAAGCAAGTTGACAGGCCTCTGTTGCGAATTTTACACAATTATCGCCCCTGGTATAATTTATACTAATTGATTTCCCCGACTTCATTTTCCAAAAATAAAATATAAGACAGATGGTGAAAGGAAATTCATAATTGATTTCCCCCATATAGTCCAAAGAGATGATGAAAGGAAATTCATAAATTAATGATTGCCCTCGTCTCAGCATTTAAATGCATAATTACCTTTTGAAGTGGTGAAAGGAAATTCAATAAAGGGGACCAGATAACTTCACCGAGGTACTGAATAGGCTCGGGGCAGTGAAGCAATGTCTAATATATTTGTAAGGTTGTCGTACATAAATCATACTATGCTCTGGTAATTAGCTTTCTCGAAACTGGATCTACATCTCAGGTTCATTGCAGGTCTCCTTAATTAAAAGCATGGATTTTACTTTGTTTTGATGCAAGCCAAAACCTACAGGACCTGTTGAATTTCCTAAGATTTGTTTGGACCGTCTTGAGCAGACCCGATTTCAGTGTCGAGGAAAGGAAAGTTTCTGTGGATTACGGCTGAGCTTAGAAAGCGTTCCGAGTTTTTTAAGCTTTCCAGAATTAAATTTGAAACCTCAAGGTTCTCTCTGTATCCTCTTTCCCAACCAGATTCTCATAAGCAAACTGATGACTCCATTTACCCATACAGGGACTCGGTCTACTATTCTTCTCGTCCCACGAGGAGGTGAGATCCCTAGTTGGAGCCTATGTTGGAGCCGCCTTCTTCTAAATAAGTGAGATGTTATACTTAAGCCCAAAAATCTAGTTTCAGGATTTCATTTATTTCGTGATGCTACCCACTGAATCTTTAGTATCTCGACACGTGAAATGGTGATAGCGGTTTTAAAGTTTACCCAAGTTAGTGTCAAGAGTAAATCACTTTAAACCTGAGTTAAGCACTATTGTGATTTCACGACTCGACGATCGTTCTCCCAAAAAGAAGTACCTTCGTAGCTCTAAGTCTCTAAGTCACGATATTCATTAATTAAGCGTGGGTTGATTAAGATCTTAAGTCACATCACAAGTAATCAACTAAATCGCATCATCGCGATTTCGGGTTTTGGGGGCTCAAAAGCTAGGAGTGAAATCTTCTGATACTACAAATGTTGAAAAGGAAGGATTAAAGACTAAAACACACTTAATTAAAGGAACTAAACTGGATTAATCAATGCATTAAGCAACCTTTAACACACACCATCTATGGAGTAAGTTTTAAATGTTTTTGTGTTTTTTCATGTTACGACTCGTCAAGCATTTATTTGAATTACGGTGAGGTGATAGACAGTAGGATATCGTTTTTACTTATAAATATTTCTATTAAGTGATTTGACTGTTCTTTTCGCAAGGAAACTAGGGGTTTAAATTACCAAGATAGAGAGTTTTTCCTTCATTTTTTCAGTTCTCATTTCTATTTGCACGCAGAGCCATTTTACCAGGATAACTGATGTTTGTGATTTTCAATCTTTTTGACAGGAGGTCCAGTTGCAGGTTTCTCTATCATGGCTCCACAAAAAATGCCCAAGTCAGCTGCCAAGAGTTCAGGTCAGGGTTCAGATGTTGTTTTTGATACCTCGCCCCAAAGTATTAATTCTATCAAGACATGGTCATACGTTTCCAACATCCTGCAATCCGAGTCAATAAACTGTTATGATGATTCTAGCGACAACAAGAAGGATGATTTATCAACCAAATACAAAATCATCGCTCAAGCAGAGATGCACAAAATAATGGTGAGGCCCCAGCTTCTTCCCTATTTTGATATGATCAGGTGGGCGCTAGACCATCTGGACATCCCAACCAGGACGATTATCAGTGAACAGAAGGTGACAATTGGTACCTTCAGGCCAAAACATTTGCGGGCAATGTATACACTGTCACCCACACCGAACCTTACTCACAATGTCGAATTCCTAGAAGGTTTCAAGAATAAGGAGTGCGAGTAGTATGCAAAAATTTTATCCGATCTGATCAAAGATTGGGTCTCACACCCCGCGAAATTCAGGGTTGACACTAACGGGATCTATTCAATATCTTCCTTGGAGCCACAATTCAAGTACATAGCGATGATGACTTGCAGGTTGTATGGGAAGGAAGACACTACCCATTTTTTCCTCCCATGGGTGCCACTCATTCATACAGTCGTTGAGGGTTTCTCCTTCGACTGGGCCAAACTATTGTCCGACAGTCTAACCAGTCAAATTACTGAATATCGAGCACAGAGGGTGAGTAAGAAAGCAGCTTCATTCTTTATGTCTGCTTACATCATGGATGCCATCTGCATCATGACACCCTTCCCACTAATGAACTGGAGCCGGGCTCCATCTAATACAGAGCCTATTCATGTCTACCACTCGAAGCTTTGGGAGGATAAGGCCAAAGAATTCATCTACGAGATCTTCAATTGGGTAATGGTTCCATTGCATGTCGCCATCTTTGGCTAGCCACCTCCCAGGATGTCAAATAGTGTCGCGACCAACCTAAGCAGCGTGGCATATTGGTATCTAGAGGTAGAATTTTCATATATCATGGTTTTCGGCACCTCTGTCCCTCCATATGCTCTCCCACTATTCCTGCTAGATAAGCTACTATGTCGGGAGATCACCAGAGAGACTGTGCTCGGCAAAATCAACAAAGAGCTCAAAGGAGTATCAAAAAAGGTATGGCCACCCTTCCCTATTCATATTGATGTGTATTCCTTATTAGATTTTGGCCACGCCAAAGCCAAGGCTACGGATTTAGAAGAAATGAAGATGGTGGATATTGAGTTCAAGAAGCATGACCCTAGTAAGGTTGTGAGCAATCACCTGGCGAGTTGCGGCCTGAAGAGATATGAACATGAGGATTCCCCTCATGATGAAATATTCTAGGGTGCAAAGTCCTTCTCTGAAGTCCTAAGTTGGATTCAAGCCCTGCCACTCGGAGATATGGCTGATTTTTTGAAATTTCAGGACCCCCGACTGAGTTGTCTCCCCCAGATTTTACAGGGTGAAGCCCCAAAGCTTCCAATTACAAAGCAAACGGAAGCCAAAGGTTAAAAGGACTCGAGTCCTAATGGGGAGAAGAACTAAGGAAAAACAGGGGAGGCTGAAACCTTAGAGAAAGGAGCCAAAGTCCCCCACAAGCAAGCACGCCCAAGGCCAAGCAAAGATACCCTCGCAAGGATTGGGTGACTCATTGTCGCTCACATAAAACAAGTTGGTCACAGAGGTCACCCCGAAACAACCATCCAAGGAAATCGGCAGTCTGATTGCTATTATCACACCTTTACAGTTCACAAAGGGGAATCCCGATGCGGGGTGGATTTTCAATGAAGAACTAACACCTATCTGTGTAGAGGAGCTGCCTCTTAACGAATTTTTCTTCGATAAAAAAAGAAAGGCCGTGGTGAGGCAAGAATTATATCAAAAAGAGCGCGTAATGGCTAAAAAAATTAAAATCATGACAGATGGGAAGGTCACAAAAGAGGAAGAATTCATAGAGGAGATATTTGGGACACTAGGGGCTTATGCTACATCCAATTAGTACTCAGTTGGGACTTTTAAGGCCCAGTTGAAACGAAAGAACCTCCTGATCAGTAAATTGGAAGCTAAAGTGGCTACTGCTAAAGCAAATGCCAAGGATGAGGTGAGCAAAAGCCTCGAGCAAGGTCGAATAGCTGATCTGTAGGAGATTGAGAAACTTAGATCCGACCTTCTGCAGGTGCGCCAGTTGGCGCAAATTAGCCAAACGCAGGTAAGTCAGCAAGGGAAACAAATTATAGAATTACAATCGAAGTTGGATGTTGCCGAGAATAAGGTTTTAGACATAAAAATGTTCAGATCCCAAGCTGCGGAAATCCAACAGAAGGTATTAGCGGCTCAACAAGACTTGCTTGTAAAAGTAGGAACCATTCAGAACCACTTTCAGACGATAGATCAAGGGTTAGAAATTATTTCTTTGAGGGAAAAAGAAGTCGGGGCAGCTCGAGTTGTTTTCCAAGACGTTGTTATAGCTACAGCGAAGATAGAGATGGTCGAAAACTCCAAATTATCCATTGCAGAACAAACTAGAGAGAATATCTTGTTGAAGGTATGGGAGCAGAATATATCAGAAAGCAAGGGGAGAGCTAATGAAGTGATGAATTCTTGTGAGGAAATGTTCGCCTTGATAAGTAAACATTTGCTAGACCTTGATAAGGAAAGCAGTGCTGAGACACTGGGAAAAATCAATATAGCTAAACACTTGTTGGACATCAAAGAAAATGCGGAGAAAGAGCAAGCGGAGATATCCCAGATAAGACAGGTTGATATGGTCCAAGTGGACAAATGGCTAGTATAGCCAAGTTTACAATTATCCTCTATCATCACGGAAGACCGACAAGTAGGGAAAAGGTTGCCACAGCTGGCGAAGAGTTGTTACACCTTTGAAGCAAGAAACCAAGCAGATCCTTCCAAGTTTATAGCCCAGTTGGTGGAGAGGTGTGTCATTTGCATCGAGCAGGCGAAGGGGCAGGTTTTTGGTGCTAAACAATGACAGATGTCGACCCGTTTTATTTCTAGAGCCAGAAGGGTAGAGAAAGAAAGGTGCCCCGCCCTTACGAAGGAAGACAAAGATGAGGAGATGAAATGCTCCAATCTTCTAGAAAAATGGTTAAATCTGCTAGAAGGTTATTTCTCTATTCACAATTTTTCTAATGGGGAAAAGGTCACCTTCGCACTCATCAAGGCTCTCCCCCATGTCAAACATTGGTGGGAAACTTACTAGGAGAAAAATTCCATAGAGGAATCTAGAATATACGGGGCTAAGCCCACTTGGGATTTTTTTGTGGATGTAGTCAAGGAATAATATTACCATGTTGCTAACTATGAAGACCGGTACATGAGATGGACCACACTGTGGAAAGAGAAGAGTCAAACAATGTCGGAGTTCACAAATACTTTCCATAACTTGCGCACCAAGTTGGGTATCAAAGACTCTAAGCGGCATCTGGTTCTGAAATACCATGGGGCTCTGCATAGGTACAGCCAAACTGAAATGTATTTCCTAAACATCTCATCATTAGGAGTTGCTTATCGATATGTTGTCAATATCATGCAGAAATTTAGGCACCAGAAAAAATGGGAGTTTGAGTCTGCCAATCCGCAACAACCAAAGCATGATAAATATGACCCTAACCAACAACATCATGACAACCAGTCCAAGACATAAGAAAAGAAGGGTAAAGGGAAGACAAAGAATGACATTGGGAAGTGGTGCAACTTCCACAAAATCCCTTGGCACAACACCGATGAATGTCACTCGAAACAGTCATCAGTGGTCGAGATCAAAGACAAGGAGTTGAACCCTGATTTGGAATCTGATCTAGAAAATAATGAAAAAAGACAGATCAGCAATGCAGACCCCACTACTACTGTCGCGACTACAAAAATTCAACCAGAAGAACCAGTAGATCCTAAAGAGGGGGAGCGCCTCTTCCATTCAGAGTTGTGTGTGAAGGGGACCTTGTTACATTTCATTGTTGATAGCAGCAACCAAAAGAACCTCATCTCAACTGAGGTTGTCAAACAATTGGGGTTGTCAACAACACCACACCCGCATCAATACAACATCAGGTGGCTTCACCAGGGAAGCGATCTTTGTGTCAGCAAGCAGTGTCGATTGTCCTATGGCATCCAACCCTTCAAGGATGAGGTAGTGTGTGATGTTTCCCCTCTTGATGTCTGTGATGTTGTTTTAGGCCAACCATATATGTGGAAACATCATGTTGTTTATGAGTCTTGACCTTGTAGTGTCATTATTACTCTGTGGGGTCAACTTTACAAGATACCAGAGGTAGTTCCGACTATTGTTCCACCTAAACAGTGCTGCAAGGTAATCTCTCTTACTGCAAAATTCAGCCTCTTCATAGTTTGTTCAAAGGATGCACAAAAGGCCACTGCAACCACTACAGCCTCACCACCTTCTATATAGAAGAAGAAGATTGCATAAGAGAAAGAAGATATTATTTCTTCACCTACGATGGTGCCTACACAATGCCTCATCAAGACAAGAGACAACAGGTTGGTGGAACAGATTCAACCCCGCCAGCAACACGTTCGTGACAACCTTCCATAGACCAAGCAGCGCAACTTCTCCAGCAAGGTACACAACTCACCAAGATTCAGATTCAGCAAACACTTCCCCTCTTCCTTGGGCACTCAACGCAATGGAAACCATTGCTTCCTAAGGGGGGAGGATTGATCCAAGTGGATATTGGTGGCTACCCACCTATTCCAAATTCCAACTACCTCATCTTGATAGTTTTCAATTCAACACGTTTCTCTGTAATGGGGACATTTCTTTGTAATTATGGGTTCTACACTTCTGAGGTTGTCTTGAATCCCTACACAACATCCAGGTGGATATTGGTGGCCGCCCATCTATTCCAACTGGCCTATTTTGGTATTTTTCATCTCAGTACATCTTTTTGTACTTTCAGGGTCGTTTTGAGGCCCTAAACAACGGTTTTTGGGCTTGCCACAGTAAAACTGTAGATGAAGTCAAAGATTGATGACATAATGTGTAGTTCTCAAAATACCTTTCCAACAGGCTATCACACGCCTAAAACAGAGATCATATGCAATAGTTACAACCCCGAGAAGTTGATGTACCAACTTACCCCAACAGGTCCCACATGAATTTTGGCGCTTCATCTCCTAGGGTTAGGTTTTTGGATGTCTAGGGTTTTGGCATTTAGGTTTATTATAAAAAGGCCTTCAAAGCCTCATTGTACTCATCTTCTTGCGAATGACCATAGCCTTCACATCTCTTCTCAGAGATAAGCTACCACCATTCTAGCGAGTCTTTCACTCTGTATTTTTACAGTCTCTCTACATTTCTTTCATTAATATAATTCATATATTATTGTAGTTCTCTATTTCTGGCAATATTTATGCGTATTTAATTGTAATATCTTTGCTTTCATTT
>JASDQU010028685.1:15738-28981 GCA_032191745.1 Picea mariana
TCTTATGATCTGGACTATAGAGAGACTTTATTCTCACCACTCTTTCTCGTTTATATAGTCTTCCAACTGGTGTGAAATATAAAGCATTGTGTCTCGTTATTTGGACCATTTCACCTCTTCATTTAAATTAACAATAATAACATTTATTTTTCTCTATTGTCATTCAAACATTATCGTGAAGGCTTTTCAATTTGGTGAGAGTGCTTTTCATAAATTGATTACAGTTATGTATCGATTCCTTTAAACTTGATCCCATGCCTTTTTATTTCCTTATTAAGCTTGTGTTGCATCCCCATTTCTTCAACAGGTCATATTTGAGCTTTTAGATTATCTCTCCAATTCATTGGATGTATGTGATCACTTAATATCAATCAGGGAAAAATACAGATCCTATATGGTTCAATGTTCCCTCTTGATTGAGATAAAAGTATTACTCTGTGTGTTAAATTTCGCACAGAAACACTTCAGGACTTCTATTCCATATGACCATAGGTGATGGCTAGGTGCTAATCAAAACATGTGTTTAATCATTTATCAAGATCAACGGTCATGTTTTAATTTATACGTTGAAATGGACGATTGTCTTTTATTTTGGAACTTCGCCCTTCAGGACTTCCATCCTTTTCAGTCATTCAATCCTCCCGGAGTACATTTCACTGAAGTAGATCGGACAGTTAGGACTTAATCTGCAATTGAGTGGATGGTTCTCATTTACTTCGGGACTTCATAATTTTGAAACTCCAACTTCTGCAGTTTTCCAACTCCTCCGAAGAAAATAATGCCAAAGTTCTTATCATCACTTCCATGTTCCAATATCCTTCACAAGTCCAAGAGCTAGGACCATGGGCTTATTAATTTAAGTGATCTTCCCAATGACTCATAGCTTATGTGTTTGTAACTCATGACTGGGGGATGGAACCTAGTCCTCCGAACTCCGACCTTCGGGCGATTTCTCCTTTACAAAGATCCAATCTTCCAAAGTTTGAAATTTCCGAAGTGGTTAACTCTCACAATGGTTGATCTAATGGTTAGTATGATTCCCAGAACCAAATCAAAGGTCTAGCTTCAATCCTTACACTATCCTTCCACTGGCTTAATCCAATGGCTATGACTTAATCAAACGTTGAGATGGATGGTCAGGATTATTTCGGAGTTAAACTTGCACGAGGGACAAATACTCTTCCAACCTTAGAACCATAAACTTCCTGCCCACATGTCATACACACATCATTTCAAATCTTGGAAAGGTGGTTTTCCAAACTTCTTTGGTTGACTTCCAAAATAACTTATATTCATTGATCCATATCTCAGATCAATGGTTGTGAATGGATCATGTCCTCATCCTTTACCCGTGCTTGATCAATGGTTCATAATGACTTCAGTGCTTCGGGCAGTTTCTCGTGGTAGAAACTAGTTTTCCCAAAAGGACATACTCCCGGAGTGACATAGATTGCTAATGTCACTGTTGATGTGGCATTGGTCCAGTGGCTGCCACGTGTCACCTATATTTTTGACTTACGTATACCTTAAATTCCAAGTAGACCTTGACACTTTTCACCATCTGAATGTAACATGTTTCCTCTCCGATGTGGTCTTGTGGACTATGATGACGTGGTCTCTCAATGTGTGTGCCACATGTCTTACTTAGTGACTTCGGAGCTCCGGCCTTTAGGTGAACTTACATGTTCTAAACCCTTTTTCACTGAAGTGGTCAATGCTGAAGTTTACCACAATTGGACTCGTCTGTCCTGATCCAACGATCATCATGCATTGTCCATATCTGATGGCCCTCATTTACTTTAGGAATTCAGGGCTCCTGTTCTAGACTCCTTTCAGTCGGAGTAGTCAGCGTCGAAGTTGACCGTCTCCTTTCTTTGTGCACTCTGAATAGATCAATGGTTGAGGGGATTTCCTAATTCAATGATCGATGGGCATTCATGACTCTAGGGCTTTGGACTTCATGTAAATTTACCTGTTCTTGACACCTTTTCGCAGGAGTGGTCAACGTCGGAGTTGATTGTTGCTACGCAACCCTAATCTGATGGTTGAGGTTTATTTATCTCGATCTAATGGTTGGGATTTAATTTCTCCTAGCTTCTGACTTCATCTTGATATGACGGTCCTAGACTATCTCGAATATTCAACAGAAGGCCACGATTCTCCTCTTCTTTACACAAGTTTCCTCTATGATCCGATGATCGGAATTTGTCCTGAAAACTACATCAGCAGACATAATTCCTCCTAACCTCTTTGGATTTATACTTGGATTCCAACTGAACCAAGATTGTTTATTTGTGCCTTTGGTCAACGATTGACGATTTTCATATCTCCCAACTGTAACAGAGTTTCCTCACAGTTCTGAGGGTGTTCTCTAGTTGATCTGTTGGGAATTTTATCCCAAAAACACTTCCTTAAGGTACTCCTTTTCTTGATCTTTCCTGCATGCTCTAATATCATGAAATTTAATATGCTTCCTCTCCTGAGATTTAGGTAGATTCCTCTGCACCTTGTGTTATGACTTCTGCACAACTTACTACATTATTTCTCCTGAGCTTTTAGGATCTCAAAGACATATAATGATAATAACATATTGATCTTCTTGACATTAATTCCAACATAATACCATGTCCAATCATTGATCATATTTTCCTTCTTTGACAACAATGCCAACACCATAATTCCATGTCCAACAGTGGTGAATATGGCCCTGAAGAGAGAAACGAAGAAGGTCACACATGTGGAGCAAATTTTTCATACTATACGTTGTTTGTAGGAGGAAAAACCATGTACATATGTGGGTTATAGAAGTATTAATCATGTATAAAGTATACAGAGGTTGTAGTGTAGAAAACAACGTATATACACGAGTTTCCCATAAGGTGAATCGCATATATATTTTTTTGGACAAGTACAGATCCGTACAGGCTGACAGTTGATGTCAGTAGGCCGTACAAGTGGTCTACAACAAATTCGTGTGAAGATAATATTTCCATAATATTGTTGAGGTTTGGTTTTCTGATTTGTATGGTTATTGGAGGACAAGGTTGTCCTCATATTTGGTGACGTTGTATTGGCTGAGAGGACTAGTTTTTTTCCTCAGTTTTGGTGACATTGAGAGGATTAGTTTTTTCCTCAAATTTGAATGATTGGATAAATTTACAGAACAAAATTATTGTGTCTCTTGTGTATTGATGATTCATCTCCGATATTGTTGTTTCCACTACATATGTTTTCAATCAATAATTTTTGTGTAAATTTGTTCAGTGATAACAACCAAGGTTTTATTGTTAGATCACTAGGATGAAATTTTCATATCTAAAATTAATCACATAGAGTTTGCATGTGAAAATTTATAGTTGGAATGTAGTTGCATGCCTTGCAACACTCAATTCCCCCACTGTATTTTATTATTCTTTTATTCTTTTGTAGGGTTTCTAATATGAAAAAGACAAAATAAATATTATATATGTAAAAAGAGATAGAGTGGAAAGAATCAAGATCTCTATAATTATTTTAGCAGCAATTTAGTTATGTCGTCGTCGAATAAAGCACTTATGTCAAGTCTATCCTTCACGAATTGGGTCTTAGTATTAAATTAGGAGTTGACCATGAATTTTGATTTCTTACTCCTCTAGTTAGTTACTCTTCCAATCATTATAAAGAATTTGTTAATGTCTCCTGCATTGCAAATTTATATCATTGGTCCTTTTTGGTGTTAATTGATGACCGAGTAACCATTGTGTCGTGCTTATGTTCGAGGAAGTATTTTATCTTTTTATATATATTCCTTAGATTTATTAATTATTCATGTTATCCTTCCTATCAAGTTATTCTTGGTTTGCTTAACATAACCATTTTTTTTCTCATGTTAGCATGGGAGGATTTAGCATTTCCTTCTCACTAGCAAGTCTTCTCCTATCGACCTCTACACATTTCTCTAGGAGATAGAATTAGATTCAGAAACACCCTAGGTATTAATTTCATCATTGGTAGGTCACCTTGTGGTCAACAAATGAAATCTTATCATTTGTCACTAACAGAGTTGTTCCCCCCTTGTTTGACGACAAGACCTTTATTCACATGGTGGGATTTGTGTGGTACCTTAGTTTCCATTTTCATCATTGGTGGAATTCCTCACCTCTATCAATAGCTTTAAATATTTTTTATTTCTCAAAGGGTATTTTTCATGTGTTATTTTCATTTAGTGCATGCAAGAGACATAACTGGTGGTCTATTCTTTCAATTTTTTGTCCAAGACCTTCAATTCATATCATGTTCCTAATACTTGCTCATGTTGGTTGATGGGGGATGCCTTAATTCCCTCCTTCCATTGGATCTCTTCCTATCAACACCAACTAATTTGATCAGGGAATGAGGTCTAAATAACTTTACAGTACCTTGGGTATTGAATTCATCAGTGGTAGGTTCTCTCCTATTGATAGTGGGAATACATTAATGTCTCTCTATTGATAGATTCTATAAGTGTTCGAAGTCAACACATCTATTCACACTTGCTATAATTTACTATGTACCTTGATGCCCATTTTCATTATCGGTGGGTGGTCTCATGTTTGTTAGCGATATACATCATTGATCGGTAATCAAAAATGTATCTCGTGTTTAACATCAAATCATTTATTCACATGGTGTAGATTCATACATTCAACGAATTTGGATTGAAGACCTTGGTTATATTAGAATCTGATTCTTATGTTGTTACCTTAGCTGCATATGATGTACCACCTACCTATATGACTTTGGTACCATTTTTAGGAACTAGTTTGTACTTTCACTCAATTTTAGTGTTTATTTTGGTGTACAATGAGACATAGATCCAATGTGTATTTTCTCATGGATTTGATATGTATTTTAAACGTATCCATTATGCATTTTTCATGGCCATGATTCTACATTCTATATATACTTCATGGATATGCAATGTACTTGATTTGGCAGTCATGCTTGTCTTTCCACTTAAGCACGAGTATGCCCACCTTGGGTAAGAGAGTAATCTGATAGTTTGGTCTTATTTGTAGTTACCTTTTTCATCATGATTTTGTTGGACTCCACTTTTCCCACTTATTTGATTATTCTACATTATTATAATATATTTCGAGCATCAAATTCCCTTATGACCTCATACATTAGGGGGCATCTATTAAAGCATCATTTGATCACTAACCATTAGTGACCTTTTTGGATTTTGTTTGAATATTTTTGCTCCACAAAAACTAGTTTAATAAGATCTTTACTTTGTATGTGTTATTTTCATTAAGGAAACAAGTGTACGATATGCACTTTCCCTTCACACAAGGCGTATATGCATTTTAAAAATTGCAAAAAATAATAAATGTGCATTAATTGTGTGCTCCTAAGCTAGAATTATGGGTTTCATACACCTATACAACCCTAATTTTCATTGCCAATGAACTTAACCAACTTTTAATGAGGTTCATATGTTGGAGAAGGGAAAACTAACCATCTTAGTATCCTTATGTTGGAGCATTGCATTAAGAATTTAGTCTTGGATTTTTATGATCATTCCCTTAAGCAAAAATTGTTGTTTCTAAAGTTGACTATGTTTCTTAGATTTGGGATTTAAATCCTAGTTAATTTTTCCATCCATATGTAGTGAAGAGTTTGAAGCAGAGTTGAAGTCTATAAGTGGTTTAGCCAAGGAAGAAACCAGACTTTTGTGACAAAGGTGCCAACAACAAATTCAGGTATTAGAGTGTGTTTATATTTTTATTTTAACATAAAAATCGTACTTCTCCACCCCCCACCCAATCAATGTGTAATTCATTTTGTTCGTCATTATTGATTACGTGATCTAGGGAGAAATTGGTTACCTGATACCAATTAAGATTTGTTATTTAATTTTTCATATTCTTATCATTCTTGATTTCTATACTTTATTGTTTGAGGAAGGTTGTGTTTCTCATTGTGTTCATATTTAAAGAGAGGATTGGAGAATTTGGAGAATTCAAAACTCTCTCAGGGATACTTTTGGAATACAACAAGGGGGGCTTGCCACCTGGCCATATGTATTCTTGCTCATACATTCCCATTTGCATAGGCATGCCTAACTGATCTAGAAATTTAGTTGTAGTGTCTTTTATTTACTTTGAAATTGATTTGACCCTAGTCAGTGAGGGGTTATTCCTTATCACACATGGGGAAGGGAGGGATAGAACATCAAAACCCCTCAATGAACATCAACCATCAAATCCCTTAACAATGAATAAGATCAAATAGAGTACACCCACCACCCCCATGCTACATTAAATGTTATTTACTACAACTAGTACATAGGTGGATAGGTGGTAGCCCCAACTTACCAAGGACCATACAAACAAATCTTGAGGGTGGTAGGGCCAATCATGCCCAAAAATTAAACTTTTGAAACCCAATTTTCAATAGTTACAATCAACCCGATGATTTCCACAAGTTTGGTAGGGTCAATCACTTATTATAAGAGTGCACATCAAACGAGTGGAACCAATATGAAACATATGCCAAGTTACACCATGGTTGCCAAAAAACAATTCAAGAAATAGATTAATACTTATATAACAAGGTGGTCCCAACCATAGTTAATACCTCAAACCAAAGACCTAATCCATTTGTCAATGATGAGTGCCAAGACCTACAAGTTAAATTATCAACAATGCAAGGCTAACACAACCACATCAAATTCCATACACCCAACATTAAACCCAATGCATTCTCGGACTTAAAAACACATGTATGACAAAGTGTTATCACATGTTCTGCATAGTCATTATATTCATGACAATGCACACAATTTCCACATCTTGCTAATTAAAAGGAAATATAACCACATAAGTGCACAACAATATTCCAATAGTTGAAACATTGTATACCTAATAAATAGAACTCATGCAAACATAATGAGAATAAACACTACAACCATCACGTATTAAGCAACAACAACTTGAAACAATCAGAAATATTGTATTGACATCCTCCAACACTCATAAATTATCAACATATCCAATATTAACACATTACAGCATCTACAAGTAAAGTGAAAGAATAAATGCCATATATAATCAAAACAAGAGATGTAAATACAGAATCAAATCATACTCCATACCATATTTCCCACATGTAAATGTAGATGTTATCATGACTTATTATGCAAGTATTAACATAATGTTTCCATAAACTCAATTAATAACCATAGTACCTTCATATGCTAAGAATTATTACCACAAAATGTTGCATAGATACATAATAAAAATAAACATGAACAATAACCATTACCATATGACAATATGTTTAATATAAAGGGTATATCAGCCAAGCACCAACATAATATGCCTTGTGTGCAATTGGATGGTGGCACCCCCCTTGAGTTATGTTGGCATAGGGGCAGACCCAGGGTTCAACGCTTCAACAACGCAGCAACAAAACCCTAACTACCGGCCCTTTCGACAACACCTGCGGAGCAGATGAAGTCTCACCCGAGGTAGAGGCAGGGGTGGTTGCAGGACTCAGATGTCCGCAACCTTAGCTGGGACATAGATCTGTGATTGTAACACCTTAACAGATCACTTAGTAGTTATTATTCATCAATATTTAACCTTATTTCAGAGCGCAGATAAACCATAATAACAAGGCATCGCAGTATTCATCCAAATCTAGTATATTCAAGCACTAAGCATATCAACACAAATCGGATCTAACATTCATTCACGTTACTAAGCATTGAGCTATCATATCATGTCCATATAATCATACATTACTACACTAAGCATTAACCATATGAATAATAAACAATCACAATGCACAAAGCAACCATAACACAGGATATACGTGGTTCACCCCCAGCCTGGGGCTACGTCCACCAACTCTTCGTCTCTTTATTATCTTCAATCAATCATCTACATGCATAGAGCCATAAGATCCTACTCTGCATAGGACAGGAGATATGGGCACACTCAGCCAGATCCTCCTTCCCCAAGTTAGGTTACAACACCAAGCCTTTACACTATCTCTTACAGTCACTTGCACTTAGCCTTTCAAGCTTCACACGGTATGCACAAAGCATGTACAACTATCACTTGCACTTAGCACATCATCACACAGATGTCTATATCATCCTTTGCCTCTCTTCTTACATCGCCTAGACATATATTTATACATTACAAAATGGGCCTAAACATGGGTAAACCCATGGGCTGACATCCCCATACCCGTTACATAAGCCCAAAGCCCAAAAATCCCTAAAAAGGGGTCGAGATTCCGTGATCTCTGCTTCGACTTTTGCTCTATCTTCGACAGCCTGTCAATGTCCCAAAATAGGTTAAACCTACCCAAGGGTCTCCAAAACTTGGTCAAGGGCCAACAGGCCCCCAACACTCACCTGTGACTCATCCCAAGTCACTCTGATATGGGTAGCTCTCCCTCAAAATCCTCTATCTTGGCTCAATCTGCTTTGACCTGTTGTTGTGACAAGGCCTCCTGCTCAGCAAACTCCTGAAGAACTGCCTCGTTCACAGGTCCTTCCAAGCGTTGCTCAACTGTAGTGACCACTTTCTCTAGTTCTTCTCCTCATCCTTCAATCTCCTCAAATAGTTGACAAGCTACATCCTGGACTGGTTGGAGCCTCTGAGGCACTTCCATGACTTTGCTCTGTATGGCGTGGACTTGTTGTTGAACAATGCGTTGTTCCTATGATCTTTTCATTCTTTCAACTGTAGACAAGAGATTCAACTATGCCTATACCGTTGTTGCTTGTTGCTTTGCCTCTTGGAGTTGGGACTCTAGTGTCTTTAGTTCAAGGTTTTCAGTAAGTCGTTCATAATTCTATGCACTACGATCACTGAGTTGTTTACATTCCATGGTGAAGGTTTTGATTCTCTTAACAACGCTCTGAGTAGTTGCTTCTCTTTGATCTTGCACATCCTGCGGAGTKTGTGGCATTGATTGTAGCTCTAGATCTGTTATTCTCTRTTGAAGTTGTTGAATGGCTTCAGCGAGCTTCCCTCTTGATTCTCTACTGGGTCTTCCTCCATTTTCTCTAAGCCCGTCATAGAGAAGAGTGCTATGTTGACTGCTTCTTTTACTCTAACCTGCTCGGCGAGCATTTATTCCTTCTCTCGTTGGATTTGTGCTTTCTCTTMTTCAAATTTTGACTAGAGGGCAGCCTTCTCCTACTACGCAATCCTGCGTTKCTCTATTATTTCCTCTTGTGCTTACTTCAGGGCCACTGTGGTTTGTTATTTTTCTTTTTTTGYGCGATGAAGGTGAGCTTTGGCCACATCAKCTATTCTGCAGAGTTGGGTAGGATCATCTCCCAACTCTGGTTCTTCTGATGGTGGGGGTGTAGTGGACACTGCACGGTGGAGTGAAGGGCCTATTGTAACCCTCTGAGTTCTACCTCAATTCTATCATACATGGTTGATTGTTTGTCTTCAGTGTTCTGCAAGAGGTCTTGTGAGGCGTCTGATATGGATGCGATGATGAAGTCAAAGTCATCGAGCATGAGGACAGTCTGTAACTTGGTCTTACTAGATCTAGATTTCTTCCACGAGGTAGGTTTCATGGGAGAAACCTTCCTTTTATTACATGGATCAGTCTCATTAATGGGATCCCTAGGCGATGTTACTTCACCTTGCTTTGTTTATCTTCTTTCCCATTGTCCTCTTCTTTATATACTTTGTCGTTACCTCCTCCTCCAGGTGAGTTTGAAGTAGTTTCTTCTGATGTGTTGCTCAGGTTCTGTACCTCTTCTATATTCTTCCTTCTGTTGGTTCCATGGGTGTCATGTGCTTCGCGAGTGGCTTCTGAGCTTCTAATTTGTTCGAGATCGGACAATTCTGCAGGGTCAACAGGGATAAGGAGCTTTGTTGACCAGTCCTTAGTTATCTCCTCTAGGTTCTCTTCTGTGGGATTATAGTATGATTGAAGCTCTTCTTTACTCTCATCTTCATGCGCAGTGATGTAAATGAAGTGTCGATCTACATGGAACTTCATAAGTAGCCTGAACCGGTGTAGAGTGTTCAGTGTCATGCAAGGGACAACTTCAATGGCCCTCTTTAACTAGATATAGTATGTATCGAATACCGCGTTCGACTACCACTTTTTTCCCATATCGCTCGAGTACCAGAGCGTGGTGAACTTCRCAGCGAGCGGCTCGAATGGCTCAATGTYAGGGAAGGTCACACCTTTCAGCATCTCCCAAGTTGTAAACACGATGAGTATTAGGAGCCAGCTAAAGTGGAACTCATAACCCTGATCCTAAGCTTCACGGCAATGCAGTTCTAACTGGTTGACCAAGTACTTTGCCCAATTCATCTGTAATCCTTCTATGCATTTTCYAGCGAGGTCAACAATGAACCCTGTGACCTACGTAGGTCTGTTATTTCTCACTAGCTTTCCTGCAATCAGCTGGTAGGCCAAGCCCACTGCGCCATTCTKCATGGAGGCTACCTTGTAGCCTCGCGTCCCCTTTTCCATATCGCCATAGGTATCCTTAATCCTCTGTGCCAGGGCGCGATYTGCAGCCTTMCCTAGGTAGAAGTCTTGCAGKTYTGGTCCCTACATGGTCAATCCAGTGATACTATGGATCAACATTGGGTCAACAGTGATGCATCTGTCTAGCCATAGATAACCGCCATGGTAGCACGAAAGCAGGAGCTTAATGCATGTGTTAACTTCCTTGTGCCTTCCAAAATGTGGAATATTCATTACATTTAGGATAGTGGACTGCGTGAGGTTCATAGTCCATGGTTGGGGGATTATCCTCGAGTTCTTCCCCTTCGTCCTAGTCAAGTACCTGTGAGGGGTGATCATGTTGTGGTTCTTGCGATATCCTAGGTTGAAGTCACTAAATTTTAATGTCATGATCTTGTCTAGCTGGGTTCGAACTACATGTATCCCCTTCGGGAGGTACACAGTAACCAGGGTGTAATCAAAGTCCCTTGGAACACTGTCACGACTCACCGCATCGGCCAGGGGTAGGATGTAGTCAGGCAGGATAGACGGGATCAACTTCACATTCATCAATTCATCTCGATTCTTGGTTATTTTCTCAGATGTGGCTGGGGATGGTCTAGATCCGTGAGCAGTCGATGGAGAGGCTTGCATGCCTCTAGTCGATGAAGCTTGAATCCCTGCGGACATTACTTTTTCTTCCATTAGATCGATTAAGACTTCTTCTACAAACTTTTCAGTTGCGCTGAGTTCATCCGACATACATGCTCCATATCGGATACTCGGTTCGATGAATAACCATTCAATAGGTGGCAGAGTCTTAGTAAAAACAGCACGGAAACAATGAGTTCTCTCGTTGGCATGGATACAATTTGCAAAAGTATTCTCGGTGCAACAGTCAATGAAATAAGTAGACAGCAATGTGATGGATCTCTCCAACGGGTGAGAAGCCTTCATTAATGTATTTATGTCCATTACGATACGATCCCAACGGCCCGATGGCGAGCTTTCCTGCCATAAATCTTGTTCTAACCGTTCGGGGCATCGGTCTAACAGTTATAATGTTTCCAATGGTCATATCACTCCGCCATGGTGAAGTGCCACATGGCATTGTTCTGATATCCCAGCGAAGTTCCAGTTTTGCAAACCTACCTTCTGCGAAGTCTCCTCCAGAACCTCCTACAAAATTTCTAGCTTTGCTCTCTTCTTACTGCGCTTTCTAGCTTTCTTCCCTGTGATCTGCGTCTTGGTATTCCTCTTTCCATTTTGATTCTTATTTGTACTCAACATAGTAACTTTGTGTTGATGAGATTCTGTCATAGGGTTCAAAGGTAATACTTCTTTTCTGTCTAGGGTAGGTGCTCTAGTTTCCTATATGGATAGGTTCTTCAAGTCTTCCTGCATTTTTTCATCTTCGACGACCTAGTCTCTAGTCCTAAGTTGCTTCGACTTGTCCTCATGTTCTTCTATCAAGCACATTATTCTCCTAGTCAAGAAATCTTTTAATTCTTGATTTTTTTGTCCTAGGGCCTCTTCTTCTTTTCTTCGGATCTAATATCTCTCGATCCAGGGTTTTCCTAAGAACATAGTGAATGGGGCGTTGTTCTCAATGAATTTAACAACCTAAAATTATTCCTCTGTCGAAGTTCCATGAGCACGCATAGAGGTTTGGGTAAGTCTTCCACATATGGTTATTAGTTTTCCTCTAAATAATCCTATTCCTCCTAATGAAGGAACCATAGCAGGCCTTCCCAAAATTTCCCAAGTACTTTCTGTCATGAAATTTGTTGATTAAGGTTGGTTGTCATTGATGTCAACCCTTGAAGAAAGACCTGTAGCACAAAGGTTTGGGTAATGGACCCAATATTGTTTGATGTAAATATGAATCATTATTGTTTTTTCATTCTTTATAAGAAGTAAATATGGATGAACTCCAAAGTGGTCCCCTTATGGTGAAATCCCTCACGGGAAGACGCTTTGTGGAGTAATAGAACCCATGCTTAATTGTGGAATAATGAGATGAAGGAAAGTGAATTTGTCAGGTAAAATATACTAGATGGATATTGCTTGTCATGTCATTTCCGGTGGTATGTGTAACGTCGCATAATTCCTCACGGTTAGAGAGTTATGGCCATGAGAAGTTGGAGACCCCAGGTTTGGGTAATGGACACAAGTTTGTTTGATGGCTAACGGTATGAGTTATGATATATTTTTAGATAATACTATTCTATATGGATAGTACATGTCATGCCATTTTTGGTGGTATATAGAACGTCACATAACTCCTCACGGTTTGAGAGTTATGGCCTTACGAAGTTGGAGGACCCTCATATGTCATCTAGAAGCCCCAAAAGGTCAAAGTAATCAAAGTGGTTTAAGATATTTTAAAGGTAAATAATAAAGTGAAGTGATGAGTGTATTATAATTCAAGGTGAATACAAAATAAATTATTTCAATAATAAATTTAATGGAGAAATTAGAAGTGGACCCAACTCTAAAATAAGGAAAGTGGGCCAAGTGACCTAGAAGATGTTTTTAAAGAAGCTACTTGGAGAGTATAAATAAGAGGCAAGGATCTCTCATTTGAATTACACTTGAGTATATTGAATATCTATATGTTTCTGAGGTAACCAGAGATATCTAAACTGGAATTCTGAGTGAAGGTGAAGAAAAGAAGGCTGAAATGCAAGAAAGGATAAATTCTTTTGATGGTGCTTTCTAAGGTATGTTATTTACAGGTCATCTCACCATTTTCTCTATAATTGTTTTTTCTATAATGATT
>JASDQU010028686.1:24466-43269 GCA_032191745.1 Picea mariana
CTTTGACTTGATATTGAATTCCTTCCAATTCAAATCTCATGAATAATTCATTATAGTTTGTAGAAATTGTACTGAATGTTCTCGACCATTGGATCCCTAGAACAACATCTACACCTCCAATGGGAATGGAATACATTAGTCTTTCCAAATTATATTCTTCCATACTTATTTTAATGTTGTGGCGTTTTCCCACACAATAAATACTCCCTCCATTAGCAACCAAAACTTGAAAATTTGTCACTACATATACAAAAAAATTGAGGTGATCTACTAATATTTTATCAACGAAGTTATCAATAATGCTTGTGTCACTGAGCACTATAACCTTTTTATTCTTAATGTAACCTACAATCGTCAAGTTTTGAGTGTTTGAAAAACCTTCCAATAAATGAACAAATATTTTTCCCTTGTATGAATCAATGTTGAGCATAATTTCTACCTCTATTTCTTGCTCTTTTAAGATGACAAATTCTTCCTCATTTATTTTTGTATATGCCTCCACTTACTCTTCATCATTATTTTCTAAGGGTAAAAAATTTGTTTCTTGACATTTATTCCCTTTTTACCATTTGTTGTTACAACCAAGCATAGTCCTTTTTCTATGCATTCCTCCATTTCCTTTTGTGATATTCAAGTAGGTTGAGGCACGGTTGTCTTATTAACCCCAAAACGGTCTCTGCTTCCTGCATTTGCTCCAATGGTAAACTTGTTTGTAGCCTTATTTTTGTCTTGAATATGATGATCAAATTTCATAGCTTTCATAATATTTTTAGGATGTTTTAGGAAAATCTCATGTTTAATGTCTTATTTTAATCCACTCGTGTAAGCTTCCAACAAATTTTCATCACTTATGTTATCCACCCTTGTGACCAATATGTGAAATTATGAATTGTAATCTTCAATATCACCTAAGTGCTTGAATCTTGTCAATTGGATGAAGTAGTGTTGTTCCCAAACTTTCTCATATTGTTCTTCTAAGTCTCTTGTAAACAAACGACAAGTATAAAGATAAGAATGGGGATTCCTTTTAACTACCCACTAATACCATTGATATTATTTTATCTTGAATTTCAAAGTTTCTATGTGAATCCTTTGCTTATCATCCATAATATTATGCAATTCAAAACATTTCTCTATTTGGTTCACCCAGGTAAAGACCTTTGTTGCATCAAACTTCCTTAATTCAAACTTGGGAAGGACCACTCCTTTTGGACACCATCCATAAGTAAGTCCATTATTGGAGTTAAATCCTCCTAGAAAATTCTTATTATTGAAAACTTGTTCAACCTAAATACTGCCATTATTTTCATGAATCCCTTTAGACACCTTATCAATTTTAACAAACCTCCCATTTAGGGATTCTATAATATTTTGTTCCATTTTTTCCAACCTTCCATCCATTTTGTTCCAACTTTCCATCCATTTTGTATTCCAATTGTTTCATATATTACTTATTTCCATCCATATTCCTTCCAGTTTCTATTTGAGTATCCATCAAATAAACTTGTTTCACTAACCTATCCTTCAATTCATTTATTTAACAATACAATCTAGACAACTTGTTTTGTATCTCATTTTCTTCATGCATCGGGGAGGAGATTTCTGGAGGTTTAATTGGTGATGTAAATTTTGGATCTTTCTTTGGAGGAAAGGGAAAACGTTATTGGTTCCTAAGGACAAGGGAGTTTCAGGTGTTGTAGCTCTCTCATATACATGCATGGTCCAACAATAGTACTCAGACCAATATCTCATGGCACTAACTAAGGAGGTTCAACCATGCCCTTAGTTGTTCTACCCGACTACCTAGGTACTAGAGATTGGTCACCTAGAGAGTTGCTCTTGGTGTACTATAGAAACAAGTGTAGAAATTTCAATACAAATTATGTATTGCCTGGATTCTCCTCATCTAACAATTGTATGCCATTGTTAAATACATAATTGTTCTACAAATATTCTTGTCGAATTTAAAAAATGATCACCAATTGCAATATCAAGAAGAAAGATCAATCACACACAACACAGATGTTTTACCGGGAAAGCATAAAGCTAAAAACCTCACTAGCATATATTATGTATATCATGGATCATGAAACAATCTCATACAAAACTCTAATCTAAGAGTTCTCAGTACAATACAATCGTCTCACACTGTCATACAAAAATCAACAAATACATGTGCCAATTCTCTGCCTCCAGACAACCTGCCTCCTCTGCGCAATCCCTGCAATGGAAAACCTACAAATGATTCGAATTGATCTTGCCTAGGCTGCACATTTCTCATGGGCACATCCACTATGTGTGTGATTGCATGAGTGCACTTCACTCAAATCACAACTAATAGCCAAATTGTCCCTTTCACCTGTTATCTCAACTGGGTCTCCACTGGATCTGACATGCATATAGTTGACAGTAGTAAATCTTTAGTTTGATGTGAGATCATTGATTGTGAACTAATTCACTGAACTCTCACTAGTGGAAGTTCAGTTACAACTATTACAACTGAGCTTAACTCACTTAACTGAGTTAAACTACTTCACAACTCACATAACTACACTTATAACTCTGTTACAACTTCAATTAACTTAGTTACAACTAATTCGACTTCCATGTCCCACCAGTCAACCTTTGAATTCAAATTTCCTATAGCTAATTGATTTGCCATTTTAGTTAACTAGTTTCAAGTAATTATGAGATAATAGATTAATATTTATTGTCCAATTTATTTAAGGGAAAAATAAATTAGACACACATTTCTTGTTGAATTTTCAACACTCCCTCTCAACAAGAAAGGGATTATCCTTCACCCCAATCCTATCTCTATGGTATTTGAATTTGCTCCTAGTGAGCACCTTTGTCAGAATGTTTGTATCTTGATCTTCCATAAGAATGTACTGAAGCAACATGATCTTCCACTGCACACAATTGTCGAGATGATGATACCGAATATCTATATGCTTAGACCTATCATGAAACATAGGATTAATCAAGATTTTAATGAAACTCTAATTATCATAATGAATCATTGTCGGATCTAAATGAGAACCTAACAAACCAACCAAGATCTTTCTCATCCAGATAGCCTCACATGTAGCTTGACTCACTGCCATGTATTATGCTTCCGTTGAACTGAGTGCTATGAATCTTTGTTTCCTGTTGTATCTAGAAACAATTTTAGATCCGATACTAAAGATCCCCCCTAATGTGCTATTTCTGTCTGTTGGGCTGCCCGCCCAATCTGCATCCGTGAAGCCATGAAAATTCACCTCATCTGTCTATCAGTACCATAAACCATACTCATATGTTCCCCTCAGGTATCTCAGAACATTCTTACCCACTTTCCAAAAGAGCTTGGTAGGCTTAACCATCGCTTGACTCTGTTGGTTAACCACGTAGAAAATTTCCGGTCTTGTGTTCACTAGATACATTAGCGAACCCACTAAATATCGATAGACAATAGAATCCACTACCTCTCCATAAGTAGCATCCTCTTTATTCAATTTTCTTGGAAGAGGAGTATCCATGGGTTTGCAGCCCTCCATGTGAAACTTACCCAGTATCTCCTTTGCATACTTTCCTTGACACACAAAAAGTTCACCATCTTGCTGCCATATTTCCAATCCAAGGAAATAATGAAGAAGGCCCAAATCCTTCATCTTGAACTCCTTTGCAAGGTCTTCCTTGCATGAGTATATCAGCACTGATTTGTCGACCAGTCTTGGGACAATTTCCCATGCATTGTTTTTTACAATGGAATCATACTTCTCTACCATTGCATCTACCCATGTGGGATCCTGCAATGGTTCTTGAAAGGAAGATGGTTCAGTCACAGTACATTTGTTCATGAGAGCCATGTATACAGTAAATCAATCAGGAGACTGTCTCTATCTACGCTGTGAAGTAGGGGCTCCTACATTCTGTGCAACATCTAGTATTAATCTATCAGCTTCCGTGGTGCGCTTTCTGCCATTTCTGATGGATGGATATACTTGAGTGGCTTCCTCCACTCCATGAACTTCCTCAGGTGGTTGATCCACATATTGAGACTCATCTTTGGGAACCAACAGTTCCTCCTCTGCATGTAAGTCTAGCTCCCTCTCAAGCGACAACCACATGGCTTTCCCCTCATCGAATTTTATATCCTGTCACATAATAGTCATCTTACTATTAGGAAAATACACACGATAATTATGGGGTGTTTCTGTGTACCCCACAAATATCCCAACTTCAGCAGCCAGTTCCAGCTTCTTCCTGGCATCCTTGGTCACATTCACATAAACAGATGAGCCAAAAATCTTAAAATGAGAAACATTAGGTTTCTTACCAGTGAAAGCTTCTTCAGGTGTACTCATGCCAAGTACTCTATGAGGACAACGATTTCACACATAAACCACAGTATTGCATGATTCCACCCAGAAATTCATTGGTAGGTTCTGATCATGCAACATCGCTCATGCTGCACCCACGATCGTTCTGTTCTTCCTCTCCATGACCCCATTTTGTTGTGGGTTATGAGGCGCTATGAGTTCTCTTTGAATTCTTTCTTTATTGCAGAAGTCTTTGAATTCTTTAGAGATGCATTCTCCACCATTATCACTCCTTAGATATTTCACTTGCTTCCCCGACTCTTTCTCCACCAATGCTTTAAACTCACAGAACTTTGAGAATGTTTGATCCTTCTTCTACATGAAGAAGATCCAACATTTACGATAAAATTCATCAACAAAAATAACATAGTACTTATGTTTTTTTGTTGAAGCTACCGAGAATGGTCCACACACGTCTGTGTGAACTCTCTCCAGGATCACCGAAGCATGGTTCTCCTTTTCATGAAAGGTGGAATTTACATAATTCCCCATGGTGCAACCCTTGCACTGATCTAACTGAGAAAGTGTTCCCATTGGAAGTCCAATAGATATTTGTTGCATGATCTTCAAGGCTCCATGATGAAGATGGCCCAATCACATGTTCCATAATTCGCCCTCATCCTGGCTCACCACTTTTTCTGCCTTTCCCATCATGGAAAACGCAACCATCTACCTCCAGCTTGTAGATATTCTTAACTCGAATCCCTATCCTCTTGACTTGACCCGTTGTTTTATGTTGCAGAAAAGCGTTTCCACCGCTGAAAAAAACGTCATAGCCTCTATCCTCCAACATTGTGACTGAGACCAAGTTTTTCTTTAGCCTAGAACATGCATAACATTTTTAAATTGAAATGGTTTACCTGACTCGCTCTAAAAGGTAATGGTACAAATGCCAGTTGCACTGTATCGTCCATCGTCGCCCATCTCTATATGCATTTTGAGATCTCTCTCATCCAAGTCACTGAAAAACTCCTTATCTCCCATCATGTGGAAGGAAGTGCCACTATCCAAATACCACACCGATCCCGATGCACTTGAAGCCATGCATGCAATCAAGAAGAAGTCAAGTTCAAATTAAGAGGCAAGGGCCTCACTAGCTGCAGCTCCAACAACCTTCTTTTTCTTCTTCTTCTATGGACAATTAATAGCGAGATGCTCATGTTCGTGACAGTGAAAACACTTCACTTTGGACAAATCCAACTTCTTTCCTTTAGACTCAGATTTTGAATGGAATTTCTTTCCCTTCCCTTTCCTTGACTTGGAAGCAAAAGTATAATCCTCTTCATCATCATGCTTTGATGAAGATCCATCTCTAGTGTTCCGCCTGAACTCCTCCTGCACTAGTTCTGACCATAGTCATTCCCAACCTGGAAATTTTTCCCTCACATTGACAGAGTCTTGATAACTGTGCAAACTCTTGGGAAGTCCTAGGAGAGCCAATCTCACCAAATCATCATTAGCGATTGTTATTCCCACACTCCCCATATCATCCCGACATTGGACAAACTTTGTGATATATTTTGGAATGGAATTGCCCTTCTCCATCTTCATCTTCTTGAGTTTATCTTTGAGCTCTAATTTCCTATGGTCGTTGTTGTTTTGGAATAGATCCATAAACGTCTTCCATATTGCATGTGGTGTGGCTTTCCCATGGAGGCATGAGACAATGTGGTCTCATACTCCCTCCAACAGAATCCTCCTCGACTTTGCCACTTTCTTTTTCCATGCATCAAGATTTGCAGTGTCTACAGCATCTGGCTTAGGAACATCTTTTTCAATGAATTCCTTCAAGCCATTGTCTTCAAGTACTGCCTCCATCCTGTCCTTCCAAGCAATGTAGTTCGATATTCCATCGAGTTCATACTCCAACCTCAAGCTATTGAAATCCATTTCGATATTGAATCAGTTGTAGCACCAAGAAAGTATTTCTGCAAATTCGAATTCTATCCAGTCACAAACTCAACTTCTGCTTCACTCCTCCAATTTCTTGAGCTCTGATACCATGTAGAAATTTCAGTAAAAATTATGTATTGACTAGATTCTCCTGATCTAACAATTATATGCCACTGTTAAATACAAAATCGCTTCTACAAATATTCTTGTGAAGTTTAAAACACGATCGCCAATTGCAATATCAATAAGAAAGATCAATCTCACATAACACAGATGTCTTAGCAGGAAAGAATAAAGCTAAAAACCCCACAATCATATATTATGTATATCATGGATCATGAAACAATCTCATAGAAAACTCTAATCCAAGAGATCTTAGTACAATACAATTGTCTCACACTATCGTACAAAAATCAACAAATACATGTGCCAATTCTCTGCCTCCAGACAACCTGCCTCTACTGCGCAATCCCTGAAATGGAAAACCTGCAAATGATTTGAATTGCTCTTGCCTAGGCTGCACATTTCTCATGGGAACATCGACTGTATGTGTGATTGCATGAGTGCACTTCACTCAAATCACAATTGATAGCCAAATTGTCCCTTTAACCTATTATCTCAACTGGGTCTCCACTGGATCTGACATGCATGTAGTTAAAAATGGTAAATCTTCAGTTGCATGTGAGATCACTGATTGTGAATTAATTAATAATTAATTCACTAAACTCTCACTAGTGTAAGTTCGGTTACAACTATTACAACTGAGCTTAACTCACTTAACTGAGTTAAACTACTTCACAACTCACATAACTACACTTATAACTATGTTACAACTTCAAGTCACTTAGTTACAAGTAATTCGACTTCCATGTCCCACCAATCAACCTTTGAAATCGAATTTCCTATAGCTAATTGATTTTCCATTTTAGTTAACTATTTTCAAGTAATTATGAGATAATAGATTAATATTTATTGTCCAACTTATTTAAGGGAAAAATAAATTAGACACACATTTCTTGTTGACTTTTCAACAAAAAGATGGTCGAATAGATTATCTAAGGTTAGTTATAGGTATACATAAGGGACTTCCTGTATACCCAAAGGTACATGGAAGTGAGATTTTGTTTCCAAATACTATCTAATGCGATACTACTCAAAGGGGTACCACCAAGGATTGTAGGAGTTTCCTACCAGGCGAAACAATTGTTGATGCATATAGCATCGGACTAGTATTTCCACAAAGGCTTGGTGTCTAGCATGTGGAAGTCATCCAAATCCTTCTATCTTGGTTACTTTACTTTAGTTAAAGGAATTATTAAAGTAAAGTGCTTTTATTAAATTATTTATTTAATTAATTTAGTTATTTAAGGAAATGATAAAAGTAATGAGCATGTAACCTAAACATTAATTGAAGTGTGATGTAATCTCAACTATCAATCACTTTAGAGATTAGAATTAGATTATAACTCATGATTATAAAAGAAAGGCTAGGGTGAAGGAGGAAGACACTTGAGACATGTTTGTTAGGTTGATTGAGAGATATTAATAGAGAATGGAGAGAGTTGGATCACAAAGGATTGTGATTCAATATCTTGGATAGGTGGAGAAGGAATTCCATCTAGATATCAGGTCAAGGAGAAGAGAGAACATATTCTTTTGCAAGTGGGTTTCAGTCAGACGAACCCACAGGAAAGTTTTGTTCCATACAGATATTTTCATATAATATTTTCATACATGTACAGAAGCACCAATGGAGACAGAAACACATACGCAGACACACAGTAGGGATAGGCATCTACATCCTAAAAAGAACACAATTTTGGTCCATACAACAAACCATACTTTTCCAGGTTTGTCTGGAGTTCCATTTCTCTCAGTGGGCCATTATGTTACGAGAGCCTTGATTTTAGCATAATAAAATTATTCTCAGCACTAATTTTCCATTTGGGGTTTTTCTAGGGGTATCTACCCAAATAAGTTAGTGTTTTTGAGTGTATGATTTGGTTTCTAGTTTTTGCTTTCATTGTATATTTAAATTTAAATATTTTAGCATTTTATTTTTGTTTTGTGAGCAATTAATCTGATTTGCAGTAAGGAAATCACTAGATAAAAAGACACCTAGATGTTGGAGTAAGGGGATTTCTACATGGTATCAAAACGCATGCTCTGAAGGGATGACATATCTTAGATCCATAAAAGTTGATAACATATCTATCACATAAGTGGGAGATCTTAGAAAATCCATAACTAGTAGGTTGAATTCGAAGGATAGATTTCGAGGGAATAGTCTTTCTGAGGTAGAACTAGGGTTTTGTAGGATTATTGAGCTATAAAAGAGGTCACAAAAGGGATATGAGTGTACATACACTATTCTATTTGGACACAATTTTGTGTACATGGGATATAGTAAGAACAAGTGTGTACATACATGGGGGTTCAGTTGTGACAGGTATGTACAGGGTTTTTCCAGGTCATTACAGGAGTAGTTTCTAGCAGTAGGTTATTTCCAGGGAAGTTTATTAGGTCTTAGGGATGGAAACAAGACCATTGAGAGTTGAAGATACATTCGATGGAGAATACAACTTCCTATATTAGAAATAAAGAGTAATTTTTGCATTGAATAAGTATGAACCTTGATAGTTAGTAGAAAAAGTTGTTACTCCACTGATAGATCTGGTAGCTTTGGAAGCTCACAACAAGAAGGAGATCAAAGTAGAGAAGGTCATTCTGGATTCAATGAAGGATCATCTAATTCCTCACTTATCTTAGAATAAGATGACCGAAGAGATGTTTGATGCCTTGGTAAGTTTATTCCAGAGAAACAATTTGAATAGGAAGATGGTCTTAAGGAATAAAACCAGATCGATGCAAATGTCTAGATATGATAATGTTACCAGCTATCTCGTGAGGATCAAACAGGTGCATGATCAACTAGAAGCCATAGGGGATAACACAAAGGATGTAGATCTCATGAATATGGCATTGAATGGTATTCCCAAGTCTTGGGAACCATTTGTCAAAGGAGTCTACACTCTGAAAAATATGCCAAATTAGAAGAGACTTTGGGATGATTACATCCAGGAAGAGACTCGAGAGGAGTCTAAGATAAGTAAGCAAGGAAGTAGTAAGGAGAAATTTTCTCTTGTCAGTAAGATGAAGATGGGAAAAGAAAAGAGTTATAGAAAGAAGGGTAACAATGATGGAGGATCATCACATCCAGGGAAGAAGAAGGACTTGAGTAAAATCAAGTGTAAATCATGTCATAGGAATGGAAATTATGCATCTTAGTGTCCAGAGAAGAAGAAGGGTAAAGGAAAGACACAAAAAACAACATCAGTAGAGACACATCTTGATGGTTTTGTAGTGAATTTTGAGAAGGATTACTCATTGGTTTCTTTCCTTTCTACCAGCATAGCTACGAGAAGTGCTTTGTTCTTGGAAAATGGTGCATTTTATCATATAACAGAAGCACCATAGCTATTTAGTAGTCTTACGGAGATGGAATCGGATGTTCATGTGCAAAATGGTGATAATTCCAAGTATGCAATGAAGGGAGAGGGAACAATCACGTTCCAGCTCGAGTCAGGAGGTTTGTTAGATACCCTGGTTTTCTTTACGTACCAGGTTTGAAGAGGAATTTTATTTCATTCTCGTCTATGGAGGATATGGGTTTTGTCGTTACTTTTCAGGGAGGGAAATTACTCATACATATAGCTAAAGCTATCCCAGATAGCACAGTGTTGGGATATCTAGACACTTAGGATTTAGTTAAGATCAGCTTGGTATAATGTGTCGTTAGGTAAAAGTGTGTTTCTTATTGTGTTTCTTAAGTATGCATTAGTATGAATTTGTAGTTAGGTAATCCAACTATCATGATATGTTCCCGACCAGGGATGATTTTAAGGATGGAAATTTATTTTAAAATGTAGAAACCTTGGCGAATCTTACTAATCCTTCATATGCCAACTATAAAATGTTTGATGATATTTTTTTAAAAATAGTCAAATTTCTAAGGATTTTATATAGTATGTATAAAAGTTTAGCTATTTTTAAGGTAAAATAATTCGATCTTATAGAATTTGGGAAAATTGTTTTTTGGGAAAAACCATTGAAAATTAGCCCATGAGAGAAAATTTTCCCCTAAAATCATCCTTGTTCCCGACATAAAGTAATATGACGGATCATATTCTCCTCGATCTTAATGGCTACATCGATTTGTGTTTTAAGACCCAATTGGTCCATTATTTGTATTTAAAGAGCGTGGAGGGTTATTTTTCGATGATCAATTGTGATAAACTCTCTTGTTAATCTCTCTATAATATTTTTGTTTTGCAATAATAAATTGCTCCAAGTGGCCACGTTGGTTGAGGCCGTGGATGTTTCCCCGTAGGGTTTTACCATGTCAAAATATTGGTGTGTTGATCTTTTATCTAGTTGTGTGAGTGGTTACTGAAGTTGTTCCTCTTGTTTTGGAATAACTGTGTTGGCGAACATGGTATCAAAGCTCATTTGAATACTCGTTCATGTTGTAGATTGAAATCGTGAAGCCGAGTTGCCTCATCTCTAGTTTCTACAATTCCTACATTTCTAGGCTAAGAGGATTGTTCCATTGTGTCCAAAAAAAAATTTTTGAATGATTTTTTTTCAGGAACACTTTTTGTTTCACTCAAAAAGGTTTTTGTTTTCCCAATATACAACCATTTCGGTCAAATTGGGAGGTATAAATCCCAAATATGCCCCTTTTAAATTTTTGCAGAGTATTATTTATGTTTTATTTCAGTTTCTTGTTTTTTGTTTCTGGGTTTCTACTCATTTGGATCTGCGTATTATATTTTCCCTTCTCCATGTGCGATCTCGGAAAATCAAAAACAGATCGGAAAGGGTGCATTTTTTGGGTAAGCTAACTGAGATCTAACCCTTGTTGTCATCGAAAAGCAAACTTTTCTTCTTGTGTGAAAATAGTTTTTTATGAGAACGCACTCCAAGGTCATCTTCAACAACATCGACAATGAAAATGATGATGACCACAACAACAACAACAATAAGAATACTCCTAAAAAATACAATATGTTTTGCACTAGCTCACTTGGTTAAAATTCACTTTATAGTTCAAGTATCTCTTTTGTTACTTTTTTTTGTAAAAGTGCATGCATCCATTGTAAAGTGTATTTCACTTCAATTATAAAAGTGAATCATAAGTAGCTTTAATATTTTATTTTAAAGTTGTTTTTTTTTGCATGCAACTTTCCTTTATAAAGTAACTTCATTGTAAAAGTAATCTTCGCTTATTCTATAAAAGTGGGTCACTTCATAGGAAAATCATTTGTAAAAGTGAGTTTATAGGGAGGTTTATCATCACATGGAACAAATTTTAGTTTCCATGTGGCTCTTTGGTTACCATTTATTCATTTTTTCAAAAGGGCATAACTTTCACATTCGAAGTTTGTTTTCAGTGGAATTGTTTTTTAAACAACCTCATTTTTCGAGATATTTCCATCCATACCATCAATTTCAGTTTTTAAATTCATATTATCTTCATATTTAATATGGATTCTTCCATTGATCATTTTATTACCCACAACAACTAAATCCAATGGAAATCCCATATGGAGGATTTATTAAGAAGTAAAGGACTATACCAGATTACCTTGGGAAAATAACTAAAACCTACTGATGATGAAAAGAAAATAAAATTGGAAAGTATGAATGAATAGGCATGTGGAATGATTGGAATTTCCATCTCTCATGATTTAAGGTGTCACCTTCAAGGAATTGATGACCTTGATGAATCTTGGGAAAATCTTGAATCTGTGTTTGGTAAACACAATATTATTTGAGGCCACTAGATAGAAATTCAAATCACGACTTTAAGTCCAAATGATTTTTCTTGCATTGAATACTATTTATCTATATTCAAAACACTTAGAGTTTATGAGTAGAATGTAACATAAAACTAGAAGAAGAGTGTTGCATATATATTATTGTTGCTAAGCTTGGTAGTGCATACTCAGTGTTTGTATCTACCTTCTATGCCATGAAAGAATCTCTAGGGACTGCTTATAAAAAACCTTCTCTTTAGTCCTTTTGTGATGCTTTGTTTAGAGAGAAATATAAGCTTGTGCAACTTGGAGTGGTCAACACTGCATGTACCTCCAAAAAATCCTTAGTGGCCCAATAGAAAGATAAATCCAAAAATCCCAAGAAGCAACTTCCTCACCAAGATAACAAGAAAAACAAGAGTCCCAAACACACTTAGTCAAATTTCACTCCTAATGGTGACAAAGGAGAAAAATCTAAAAATAATAAGACTAATAGACATTGAAACTTTTGTGGGAAGTATGGTCATGATGAGTCTAAATGTTTCAAGAATATTCTAGGTTTAGAAGCAACGATGAAGAAGCACAACATCAATATTGATTCTACTACTACTTCTTCTTCTCATGGACATTCACTTTCTACTTCTGGTTTCTCCTTCAATGAAACTTCTACTTCTTATTATGATGAGTGGATTGTTGATTTTGGAGCATCTTATCATATGGCTAAGGATAAAGCCATATTTTCTACTCTAAATGAATGTAACACCAAGAAAATATTTGTCGGTGATGATACATCTCTCAATGTTGTATGATCTGGAATTATTCATGTAGATAATGGTAATTTCAATGATTTATTATGTGTTCCAAGTATTTATTGTAACCTTCTATCAATATATCAAATCACTCATTCAGATGAAGGTAAAACCATAGAGTTTTCACCTCACCAAGTTGTAATGAAGGATATCAAAAATCCTTAGGATGTTCTTGCAACTGGAATTGTTGATGATATTACCATGTTGTACAATTTTGACAACTTTGGTTCATCATATTTTCCATCATTGTTTTTTCCCATAGCGATGACTTGAGAAAACTTTGGCATGATAAGCTTGGTCATCTAAACTATCACTCATTGTAGCAACTATGTAATCAACAAATGGTGACTACTCTTCCTCTTGTTTCATGAAGAGATGGTGTTTGTGTCAGTTGTGTTCTGATGCAGGAGCATCGCGACTATCAAAGAAAGCGTGGAGCCAGCGCATGTGTTTTTAAACGCATGACATATAAGCTTGATAACTTTTTGAATTTTCATAAAAGATGAAGCGCCATATCCTTCAATGAAACATTTATGGAGTGCTTGTTGTATTGTATCATACCTCGAGCCTTACGCTCTTGTCTGAAGTAGATAGGAGGCATTTACTTTAGTTAATGCAGGTAGATAGGATTTTATTTTCCAGATTAGACAGCCTTAGAGTCCGAGAGGGAAAACAGATATAGACACCCTCCTTTGTATCGTTGTATTATTATTATTTAGAAGCCATCATTCAGGAGAGGAGAGCAAGCAGAGAAATTGTATGCAGAAACCCCATGTAAAGATTTGAATTAATAGAAGAGAGTCTTTGATTCAATTTCATGGCTGGTGTTGTTTCTATGTGTATGTTGTTTATGTGCTCATGAATGCTTGTTTTCTGGTCATGCATTTTCTTTGAATATACTGTGCATGTGATTTCAGGGTTTAAACTGGAGTCTAAAAGAGAAGAGAATTAGTTTCAATTGTTTCTCTGTCTGAGTCAGGAGATTCCTGCATAGAGTGAAGTTGAATTCATCCGCATAGAGTGCGTCGATGAAGGCTCAGAAGTTAAACACTTATCTCATTCACCCAGAAGTTATAGGGTTGTTGTGGAAGCCGTGTGAAGAGCGCACAGGCGAAGTCAGAGGTCTCAGTTGTTAATCTGAGAAAAAGAAGGTAGAGACTAATGTTGCCGGAGGTACACAGAGTTTGAAAGACTCAACACTCAGGGAGCTATTGAAAGTCGAGCACAAAGAGTGCGTGCGAGTTTTCCTTGAAGAAATCAAAGTTGGCAAGCTCAGGAGGGATAGTTCCTTCGTGATACCATGGAGGAGGATCCAGGAGCTGGTTCGAAGGAGGTTTGAGAAGAAGGAGTCTAGAGCGGGAGAAATCCTTGAGGAGGGGGAATCAATGGCCGGGATTCGCAAGGGAGATTTGTGAAGTCCCGATAGCTGCCAGATCTTGGAGAAGTTGCGCAGGATTTACGTCTTAGGCGCAGGGAGGAACCCAGAGCCATCGGGAACTGGCTTATCGGGGTTTGTGGAGGTAGGAGTTTCATACTTGTTGAAATCGCGATTAGCGATTCCCCAACATAGTTAGAGCCGTCGATCACTACGGGGACACGTGGCATGAGATCTCGAGAAGTCGGGATTCGGCATTCGGGACTTCCCAGTGCAAAGGAATTGCGACCTTTGAAATCGCGATCACACGATTCCCGATAGAACGGAGAGAGGAGGCGACGTGGCAAGGAGATATCGCATGTGCGCATCGGACTACGGGGTTCGGGGATTCGTGGTGCTAGTGAACCGTGACATTTCGTATGCCGATTTCCCGATAGGGAAATCCCTGACAGGAACGAAAAGTGTTTGCATTGAAACCCATCAAGTTGCGGGGTTTTGGACAGCACAAGAAACGTGCCCATAAGGTTCGCGATAACGCGAAACCCGATTTCCCGAAGAGGCAAAGGGGAGATCGCCAGGTAGGAGAGTTATGTGGGTATTGAGAACTTCCGACAAGAGGTTGAAGAGTAATTTGAATCTTCGGGCTGGGGAGAAGAAGGTCCTGGTGAGTGCGGACGTGCCTCGGGTGGGTGTCTTGCTACCAAGTGGTATCAGAGCGAGAAAATCTCTCTCTTTTCTGTAGCAGAGGAGAAGAGAAAATTTCACCATGCCGCCGAGAAGAGGTAGACAATCACCAAATCCAGAGGGAGAAAGGGAATTGTCCAGGGAAAGAGAAATGTCCAGAGAAAGAAGTATCCAAGGACAGAATGTAGAGATGGAGAGGGAATTACGAAATCTTCGTGCCAAAATGGAAGATATGGAAGCATCTCAGAGACGCGGAGTTGGTGCATGGGATCTTAGTGATTCCGAGGTTGAAGAGGAAGCTGGACATGAAGAAGAGGTCACAGCAGGAGATGCGTCAACCGAGCGGTTGATCAAAGCCATTTCCAGGATGAGTTCAAAGACAAAAATGGACATTCCAGTCTATGAAGGAAGTCTGGATGTAGAAGAACTGTTGGATTGGATCCGAGCTCTTGACACCTACTTCGATTATGAGGATATCGAAGAGGATAAAAAGGTAAGGCATGTTGTCACGAAGTTGAAGGGACATGCAGCATTATGGTGGGACGAGCTACAGGAAGATAGACCTTCCAAAGGTAAGCAGAAAATTAAAAGCTGGGACCAAATGATTGCTAAGATGAAAGAAAAATTCATCCCAAGGGATTATCAGATCACACTGTTTAGGCGAATGCAGAACCTGAGGCAGAAGTTGATGATGGTGAAGGAGTACACCGAGGAATTTTATAAACTCAATATTCGAGCAGGTCATCGGGAGACCGATGATGAAAAGGTAGCCAGATATCTGAATGGTCTGAGATATGACATTCAGGATGAATTAAGCATGGCGACCATCAGAACAGTGGAGGATGCTTACCAGATGGCTCTGAAGGCTGAGGAGAAGCTAAGCCGTAAGAAAGGTCAGTGAGGGCGAGGCAAGAGTCAGCCCAGAGGTAAGACAATTGCCCAAGAGAAAAACTAGAAGCCCAAGGAGGAATGGAAGAAGCCTCAGGGTAAGATTGAAAGACGTGGAACCTCACAGCAAAGATAGCAATATGCTGAGCCGAGGAGACAGCATACAGAGCAGGGTGGCGGGTATGCTGACGCAAACACCTTTCCTCATACCAGAGGAAGAGGAAGAGGCCGAGGTTGAATCATCACATGCTACACATGTGGAAAGGATGGACATAAAGCCGTTGACTATCCAGACAGGAAAATAGACAGAGGAGAAGCTCACATCACTAAGGTGCAGAGGCGTGATGTTGAGAATGAAGACACCGGAAGTGGGAGGTCACTGACGATGCACAAAGTTATCTTAACACCCGAGAAGGAGGTGGAGGACACAGCTTATAGGACCAGACTGTTCAGGACCACGTGCAAGACCAAGGGCTGGAAATGCAAGGTTATCGTGGATAGCAGTAGCACCGATAACCTCGTTTCAAACGAGATGGTGGAAAAGTTGGAGCTGGAAACGACTGATCACCCGAGTCCATACAAAGTATCATGGCTACAGAAGGGACATCAGGTGAGTGTCACTAAACAGTGTTTAGTTGAATTCAAGATGGGTGAATATAAAGATAAGGCCTTATGTGATGTTATTCCCATGGATGTATGTCATGTATTGCTGGGTAGACCATGGCAATATGACAGAAGTGTAGTTCATGATGGGAGAATGAACACATACACTTTAGAGAAGGATGGGAGAACCCATATGTTGCTTCCGATAAAGGATAAGGAAATAAAGACGGAAGTGAGCAACACAATACTTCTCATGAGTGGGAAGGAACTTCTCATAGAGATGGAGAAGAAAGAAGATCCACAATTATTTGTTGTCAGGAAGCCGAGAATTGTTCTGACAAGCACAAGAGTGGATGACTTGCCAAATGAGATTCAGGAACTGCTTGAAGGGTTTGCTGATATCATCGTGGACGAATTACCTCATTCATTGCCACCGATGAGAAGCGTGAGCCATCACATCGACCTCATACCAGGAGCTAGTTTGCCAAATAAGGCTGCGTACAGATTGACGCCACAGGAAAATGAGGAGGTCAAGAAGCAGGTCCAGGAGTTGATGGATAAAGGACTGGTTAGAGAAAGCCTGAGTCTGTGTGTTGTTCCGACAATACTAAGTCTGAAGAAGGATGGAGGCTGGAGAATGTGTACAGACTCCAGAGTGATTAACAAAATTACCATCAGGTACAGATTTCCACTGCCGAGAATGGATGATCTGATGGATTGCCTGAGTGGGGCAAATTGTTTTTCGAAGATTGAGCTAAAGAGCAGGTATCATCAGATTCGCATGAGGGAAGGTGATAAATGGAAGACAACATTTAAGACAAACGAAGGTTTGTACAAATGGTTGGTCATGCCGTTTGGCTTGACAAACGCGCCGAGCACATTCATGAGGCTGATGAATGAAGTCCTAAAGGAATTCATCAGAAAGTTCGTCGTTGTATATCTGGATGATATACTGATTTTTAGTAAGACAAAGGCTGAACATTTGAAACATTTGGCCATTGTGATGAGAAAGATACAATAGGAGAAGTTGTTGATTAATATGAAGAAATCTTCATTTATGCAGACAGAGCTCATTTACTTGGGTTTTGTTATTTCGGGAAATGAATTGAAGATGGATCCGAGTAAAGTGGAAGTGATTAAGAATTGTCCATCACCTAGGAATGTTTTCGAGGTGAGAAGTTTCCATGGTTTAGCCAGTTTCTATTGGAAGTTCATCAGGAATTTCAGTGGAATTAGCGCAGCAATGATGGACACAGTGAAGAAGCGACATAAAACTTTTCATTGGACAGCAAAAGCTGAGAAGAGCTTCAATCTGTTGAAGTGGAAGATTACAGAGCAACCGATTTTGGTGTTGCTGGACTTCAAGAAAACATTTCAAGTGAAATGTGATGCAAGTGGATATGCCATAGGAGCGGTCTTGAGTCAGGATGACAGACCAGTTGCATATTTCAGTGAGAAGTTGGATGAAGCAAAGCTGAAATACTCCATGTATGATAAAGAGTTTTATGCCATCATACAGGCATTGAAGAAGTGGAGGCATTATTTGATCTCGAAAGAATTTGTATTGTACAACGATAATCATGCATTGCAGTTTATGAGTCAACAAGAGAAGTTGAATCAGAAACATGCAAAATGGGTAGAGTATATGCAGAATTTCACGTTTTTGATTAAGCATATTGCAGGTACTGCTAACAAAGTGGCTGATTCCTTGAGCAGGAAGTGTTTGTTGCTGCAGGAGTTTCGAGTCAAAACATTGGGCTTTGAAAATCTCAGGGACATGTATGCCGAAGATGCAGACTTCGGAGAAGCATGTGAAGCAGCTGAGAATCCAGTTCTCAGAGATCGGAGCCCATGGATAGATTATATGATCCAGGAGGGATTGCTTTTCATAGGCAATCAATTATGCATTCCAAATTGCTCCATGAGGGAGAATTTTTTAAAGGAAAAGCACAGCAGGGGCTTGGCAGGACATTTTGGCCACAACAAAACATTCACAAAGTTGAGCGAATCATATTTTTGGCCAGGCATGCGAGTAGATGTCAAGAGGTTTGTTGACAGGTGTCGAATTTGTCAACATTCGAAGGGTCGAAAGAAGAACGCGGGTCTTTACCAATCATTACCCATACCAGAGAGGCCATGGGAAGCGATCAGCATGGATTTTGTATTGGGTTTGCCAAGGATGCAGAGAGGGGTTGATTCCATCTTTGTGGTGGTAGACAGGTTTTCAAAGATGGCACATTTTATTCCATGCCAGAAAACCAGCGATGTGACACACATCGCGAATTTGTTTTTTAGAGATATCATTAGACTTCATGGATTGCCGAGAAGTATAGTCTCGGACAGGGATACAAAATTCATAGGTCATTTT